>BPLR01017327.1:0-242321 GCA_021605095.1 Caerostris extrusa
AGGCAAACTTTCTAAAACCATGGCAAAAGCCAACACTCCCAATAAGTTTGTTTTGCTCAAATGTATGTTATTGTTTTTTTAATTTTAAGTACAAATTTACATTGTTTGGTAAAAGTTTAAATTTTCTACTTAGGAATAACCATGCAAGCCTTCGCGCTCCCATTGTTTTATTAATTTGTTTGCTCAATTGTTTGTTATTGAAGTACAAGTTAGTGTTGTGGAGTAAATGTTTTGTTTTTAATTTTTTATTTAAATAATAAGTAATTATCTAGTAATGCTATATATATATTATCTAATTTGTTGTGGAAAACACTACTAATATATGAATAAATAGATATTTTTTTATGAATAAGCTAGGTTTTTTTTTTTTATCAAAACTTTCTTTTTATGCGAGTACTATTTATTGTTGTCAAGAAAAAATTTTGTGGCTCTTTAAACTTTGAAATTTTGTAAATTGTAATTTTTGACACTTCCGACTCAAAAGGTTTGCCGACCCCTGGTATAGAATAAAATTCATCATTTATATTATTCAATGAATACTTCAGATAATGTTGAAATATTGCATTATATTTAATAGAACTTAACATGATAAAAGTTTTCTTGTAACATATTATCAAATATAGCATAAAACGTAACGAGAGATTTTTTAAGCAAGTGTAATGAAATTTTTAAAAAAATATGATTTTAACTAGAACTTAAATTGTTTTATTTTTTAAATAATATCTACAAATTACCGAATGTACAGATTGATGTTAAAGTATATGCACCCAAGTGAATATTCTGCAAAAAACTGTAGCATCGATGTTGAATGAATTAACTTTTATTATTTATCATTTTTATATAAGGTAAAAATAAAAGCCTAAAAGTTTATTCCTCGGTACTAATAATGTTAGCAATGAATGCAAATTACTGTCATACTTTCAATTGTACTGAAAATTTTAATGATGAAATAATTCTAAGTTTTTACTACATAGATATCAATCTATTTCGTTTCATCTGCTCAATTATCCAACCAAATTAATGAAGAAATTTCAATTTTTCTTCTTAAAAAAAATATGCATGCCACCTTCAACTTTTCCAACATACTAAGATTTATAAAAAGGTGAAAAATATTATTTATATGCTGCTTATAGAATTATTACGCAAATAGCAACATTTTTTTCATGTTATTCCGTATAGTGGATATTGAAAAAAATATATATATATATAAAAAACTAATTTTTTATTGTTAATTAACATTTTTGAAATGTATAAAATAAAAATGAAAAACTTGAAGCCGTTAATTCTAAATAATTATTAAACACTCAGTATTTATTTAATGGGACTTTTGAATTTGTAGTTATTTTCAATCGTCAACTATATAAAACTAAACTAAACTTTTTTTTTTTATTTCCAATGGCAGATTATGACAGCAAAAAAGAACAACGAAAAACAAACAACCCAACTAAACTAAACTCGTCAACTAAATAAATTCTGGCAAATTTGACTCCAATCCTGAAAGTAAAAACAATGCATGTTACTTTCTAGTTATCGTTACACAGTTAATTAGTGAACGAAGCAGTTTTTCAGTTTTGGTATCCAGCAGTTTGCAGGCCTCTTTTTTCCTATTTCAGTTAAAGGAAATAGGAAGCAATATTCATAATACACCCTATTTTCTCTATTCCAAACAAACAATCCAATTAAACCTTCGTAACCAAGACTAAAAACTACTTCCAAAATTTTTCCATACTCCCAGTTTTCGTCTGAATTGCATAACTTTTTTTTTTTATATTCTGTAATATCACTGCAATTTCATAGGTATGTTTTCAGAGAGCATATTCACATTTGTTTTTGAATTAATAATTTGCAACTGCATCATTACTATTATTTCATTGTTCTAATTGAATACACAAATAATTCGTAAGTTTCATAATATACAAGAGATATTATAACAATAAGAAATAAATAGTATTCATAAAAGATGTGAAGGGATTATATAAATGGTAATTATTATAAATGAGATTTAACCAAAAATAATTAATAAGCAATTAAATAATATTAACTAAAAAAGTATTACTTACTTCGACGATGAGAATATTGAAAATACAATGCAACAATGAAAATGTCACACAAAAACTCTTTTCTTGCAACAAGATCGAAGTAATAATTGACAATATGTGAAATGTCACAAAAATAAGCCCATAATTTGAACTAATTATTGCCATTCGTCACCAAAACAGGATTTGACGATATACTTTTACACTATAGTAGAAATCCCTAAGTTTAAACTTGAGCACACATTTCGCTTATGGCCTTGAAGTGAGAAGGCTCATACATGTCAGCATTTTGGTCCTTTGTATATTTAAAAATATTTATTAAAGTTTTTAAAAATATGTATTTTTGTACGTCAATAATTGATTACAAACCATTACTATCTTTATTAATTTATTTTTACAACTAAGAGAACAATATAAAGTATTGAAATTTAAGTTGGTTCAATAAAATTTGATCACATATTTCTGATCTTGAATGCAAACACATTTGTTCCGATGCAGCTGGCAAACACTTTAGACAGCTTTGTCTTGGATGCCTTAAGGCAAGCGCGGCACAGACGTTACTCACTTCGCATTACCCAGGGGCGTATGTAACTTGAAGATACGGACGTGGAGTAACAATGCCCCCGCAACGCTCTACGATCCTATTAGGACCGGGACCTACGGCTTAAGGTGGATTCCGAACCACTACAAACATCCATGACACCGCCGCGACTCGAACTGAAACCTGTCGCACCGATCGCCAGAGCGCTAGCCACTCGGCCATTCAGGCCCATGCAAACACAGTTGAATGAGAGAAATGGGAAGTGCGCTGCAACCCATGAGCCAAAATCATTTTCAATTAATGATAATAAGAAGGTGGTCATTGGCAATAAATGTTTACTATCATCACAAATAATGCAAAGAAATAACTTTTTGCTGTAATGGTTTTAGGAAAAAGAGATTTTGAAAAGTAAACTTCAGAATTTTTTTAAATACCATTCATTAGCATTTGATACAAGTGCTATGGTGCTGTAAACTGTCTATTGAAACACAATTTATCATGTACTTTTTAATTTAATATTTTCTACAAAATATAACTTCATTTAAATTCGTTGCCAACATCCCTTGAATTCAGAAACCTCAAGGGTGACTGTGAAATCAACCATAAGGGTTTTTGCATTGATAGACAGGTAACAGGGGGCTGAAAAGTACACATTGATGGCGCTACTAGTAATAAATCCATATGATTTTTAGGTAGCCCTAACCTTCAAAAAGACACGTGTATAAATGTGACAGCTGTTGCACTATTAGCTAGCACCATCCCTGCCGATGACCTTTTAGCATGCGAGGCATGTTTTTAGCATGCATTGAGGATTGAAAAAAAAAAAGTTGGCATAAGTGCATTCTTTCCGGAGGATTACTATGAAGGCGATGAAATAAATTTGGAGGAATAAATAAAGAGGTTTTGAAGAAAAATAATTGGTCTGACTTTTTGTGCACAGTAGTATTGTATATATTTAGTGTCACGATCAGTCTGATTTATGCGAGATACTGCAGTATTGGTATTCACCATTCGTTAAAGATAAACTTTCTAAACCAGGGGTCTCCAAACTTTCCAGCCTTAGGGCCATACTGTTTACTCCAGTAAGTACCAAGGGCCAAAACCGTTTTAATTTTTCTGCTATTGTCTAGAATTTCTAGACTAGTCGCCGAGTACGTACTCTGAGCGAGCATACGCTTGCTAAATTCGCTGGTTCAATTACTATAATCTCTCTTTAATAATTGGTACAAGTAAAATTGATCCACAACTACAAACTGTTGTCAGTAAAAATCTAAATTACATAAATCTCATTAGTATTTTTTTACAAGTGGATGCCCCGCGGTTTCATTCGCGTTCATTTAGCTTTTCCGTTCCTGAGGGATTTTCAGGATAAAAATCATATGTTTGATTTAGGATATATACATTCCAAACATCGATATACATACATATGTGATACTCTTTACCCCAATATCACTACCGAGGGTAACTGCGGATGTTCACTAGTTTATAATGTCAGTGGGATTTATTTCAGTTTTTTGGTAGTTGTTATGAATAAGTTAAATTTTCAACGTATTACGCTTGCCATTAAGCTGTACCTTAGCAAGTCAATAAAATAGAGTTATTATCATTCTGTGTTTTTTTAACCAACTTATTACAGCAACAATAAGTTATTCGCTGTCGCGGGCCGGATGGATGACACTGGCGGGCCGTAGTTTGGAGACCCCTGTTCTCCAGAATTCTCCCAGAACATTTAATAATTTTTCCTCACTTCCGATCATACCTTTTCTGTTACCCCCCCCTTCCTCTCAATTGCTGCTGTCTCAATCAATGCCACCAAGGAAACAAACGCTTACTTGAGAATGGCGAAATTTCGCTGACGTCACAACTAGTAGGTTACAGTCATAGGCGAGGAAAGGATTTTTTTTTTTCACTCGCATTTATTTTTTCGACAAAATTAAGTAATAATTTTTGTTTCTCAAAAATAACAGGATTTGGAACTTTTTGTATGTGTAGCAAATTGTATTTGTATAATTTTTAAATTAATAGAACAGAAATAAAAATAATTTTATATTTTTATATTAAGAATAAGCAATTCTGGGGGAAAAAAAATGTTACTAAATTTTAAATTGATTTTAAATGAATTTTTAGTGAAATGAAATTTTATTTCAGAATTCATATTTTTAAAAACTTTATACTACTCTAAATAATATGCTTAAAAATTTCTTGTTGATATGGCAACATGTTATGATGTTTAATGCATTTTTGAGTTCTCAATAATGAATAAAATCATTATATTAAATTTTATTAATGCTGGTTAGAATGTTTTTATTTATATGTGAAAATTAATTAGAATTTCTTTTTTTCAACATTTCGTCAAACACAAGAAATAAATATATAAGATTTCAACATATTTTATTTAATAATATAAATTTTTACAGAGTATATGTTAAACATGTTTTTTAACTTCATTATGTTAAAACTAAGATAAAAAGATAGATAGGAATTTAAACAATTTCATTCTATTTGAAAAATTATTTATTATCTGTCAAACATCTTAATTTCGAACATTTTGTTTCATAATGCATTTCTTATACAGAGAAAGTATTAAATTAATAGTTTAAAAAATTAAAAACACGCTTTTAGAGTTAATCAAACTAAAAGTAAAAAATAAATTAATAGTTTAAAAAACTAAAAAACACGCTTTTAGAGTTAATCAAACAAAAAAGTAAAAAATAGTTGTTAACGTAAGAATAAAAATGACTGACGAGAAAATGAATGTCACTGGTTTTTCACTCGTTTCATTCCAAAATGCAGAGTTAGTTTAAAAAGGTCATACAAAGCACCCCACGCTTTTAGAACAGTGACATTCATTTTTCTCGTCAGTCATTTTATTCTTACGTTAACAACTATTTTTTACTTTTTTGTTTGATTAACTCTAAAAGCGTGTTTTTTAGTTTTTTAAACTATTAATTTATTTTTTACTTTTAGTTTGATTAACGCTAAAAGCATGTTGTTTAGTGTTTTTAAACTATAATATTTAAATGAGGTCCCGGTACGAAGGACTGGTTCTTACAATAATTTAATTGTGAGTAAAACAAAGGGTAAACTCGAATATGTCGAACCAGCCAGGATCCGAACAGAGAATCTCCTAAACCGTAGTCAGGCGCGTTATCCGTTGTGCTGCTCTCTCACGTAGGTTTGAATGTCTGAAAGACGTCTGTAAATGTTTCTTTGCAGCTTAAATAGTGTATGAGGAGAAACAGATCTCCAGGGGAAAAATGAATGCCGATCAAGATGACTTTTCAAAGGCCGTGTGTTTTAATCACTCCTCCTGGCGATCCTAATCATGATGAGATAATAAACTTATCTAAATATTTTAGTGTTGTCGGTCTTTGATAAGTCTACAACGTTTTAATGAAATCGGATCGCTTAAAGTAGGGCAAAATCGAGCCCAAAGAGTCAGTTACAAACATATAAACATACATTCAGGTGAAACTAATAAAAGCGTATTAAAAGACACTAAATTTCACTAACCGTGATTTAAATACTATTAATTCTTGGAACAAATTAACATTCTAAGTAAACAATGGAGTTCCTTAGCAGTCAAACATATTTTATTTAAAACAAATGTTTTTACGAAACAAGCATTAAAAATAAATAAAATCAATTTTACAATTTCATTTAGCTTCATACTTTATTAAACTTTTTAATTTTGGATTATATTTTTTGGTAAAAAATTTGTTCTTTTCAATTGAATTTGCAATAATTTTTAAGGGTATGCTTGTAGATAACTTCACAATAAATTTCATTGTTAAAAAGCCAGAATTCAAGATGGGGCATAACCCAGAATGATGCCTATAATTTAAAGTAATTTGCTTTTCCCATTTATTTGGGCTTTTTAATTTTTTTGTCAAATTCTTGTAATGCTGCACCATGTTGTTGTTAAATATTTGGTGTCAAATTGATGTCTTTTTCAAGATTAGTAGGTCATAATGCTTTTGAATTTAATGAGTAGCTATACTTAAGTGGATAAGTAAATTTAATTTCACGCAATTTTTTAAATTTAAAAATAATAAACAGTTTATAATTTTGAGCTCATATCATCTTTTAGACCAGGGGTCTCCAAACTACGGCCCGCAGGCAAAATCCGGCCCCCCAATGTTAACCATCCGGCCCGCGACAGCGAATAGCTTATTGTTGCTGTAATAAGTTGGATAAAAAACACAGAATGATAATAACTCGGTTTTATTGACTTGCTAGGTAAAGCTTAATGACAACCATAATATGCAGAAAATTTAACTTAAGCATAACAACTAACAAGTAATTGAAATGAATCCCACTAACATTATAAATTAGTGAACATCCCGCGTTAACCCTCTGTAGTTATATTGGGCTAAAGTGTATCGCATATGTATGTATATCGATGTTTTGAATGTATATCTCCTGAATTAAACATATGATTTTTATCCTGAAAATCCCTCAGGAACGGAAAAACTAAATGAACGCGAATGAAACCGTGGGGTATCCACTTGTAAAAAAAAAATACTAATGAGATTTAAGTAATTATATGTATAATGTCAGAAAAATTAAAACGGTTTTGGCCCTTGGTAATTACTGGAGTAAAGAGTATGGCCCGAAGGCTGGAAAGTTTGGAGACCCCTGTTTTAGACAAACATCTGAACTGCCCAATCTAAATATTCAATAATCAAAATTTTTATTATATAATACAAAATAAATAATTTTTTGGGGGATTTTATACATGAAATTTAAAAAAGTATAATTATTAATGCATAATTATAATTATTTTTATAATTTATAGAAACCAAAAAAATTGAAGCTGGCCAAACATTTTTTCCAAATTGTTCCTTTAGTAAAGGCAGGACTGCCCTATTTTATTACTATTCTATGAGTATCATGCGTTTTATTCATAGAGGAAAGGTTGGTTGATACTTTTATTTTGCGTAGTCATGATTTCTTATTGTATCTACTTATCATTTTGAAAATTCTTCATTTTAATTATTTTTTTTCCTGACAATGTCTATTTGAGTGTATCCTATTCATTTTTAGTTTTATTAAAAAAAAAAAAAAATTACAATTTTGTTGTAGTTCTACTGAGCCTGAAAAGTTTTTTTTTTTCCTTCTTTCTAATGCAGCCGGCAAACACGTTACTCACTTCGCATTACCCAGGGGCACGCGTAACTTGAAGATAAGCTACGGACGAAGAGCAACAATGCCCCCACAACGCTCTACGATCCTATTAGACCGGGACCTACGGTTTAAAGTGGATTTCGAACCACTACAAACATCCATGGCACCGCCAGAACTCGAACCCTCTGGTACCGAGCGCTAGCCACACGGCCATTCAGGCCCCGTGCCTGAAAAGTAAGATAAATTATTATTATTATTATTATTATTATTATTATTATTATTATTATTATTATTATTATTATTATTTATTTATTTATTTATTTCTCAAAAAAAACCCTTTATTTATTCTTCAAATTCATTTCAAAGTAATCCCCTTCAGTCACAATGCACTTACTCAACTAAAAAAGAAATGTTACCAAACACATAAAATCATCCTCTTTGAAAAAGATATGCCAAGAATAGGTAAAAAAAGAGCAAACCAAGTCGAATCGGGTTTTGGCGGTGACTAAATTATTCAAATGCACCGTCTGTCTGTCGCAAGATCGTTTCTTTCCTTCTGGCCTTGAGGAAGGTGACAGCTCAACGTCGCAAGCAGGATCGTGTAGCCAAGTCTGCATTATGCAATGCGCCTTGCCAAAGAGTTCAACGATACCCGACCATTCTGGCACAATGCACATTCAATTCTTTTACATCGTCGCGGAAAATTGAGAAGACAAAATTTTTTAAGTATACAAAATGTGTTACAGATTATGTGAAGCAAAATGTATTTATTTTTAAACATCAGAATGCTGTTTGCCCTCTAAAATCCCTTTTTCTGTGTAAGGTTTAATTATTATTATACAACCGCGAGAGGTCGCGCTCTATAATTGGTAACTGTGACCAGTAACTGGGATTTTAACTGTGGGATCCAGTGTGGTAAGTACATGCGGTCAGATCTTCAGACCACGAGGAGAACGCTAGGAACGTCCGGAGTTATGAAGACGGTCAGGACCGTTCTTGGTTTTTTTACCTATTACTAATACTATTGTAGAAGGGCCTGAATGGCCGAGTGGCTAGCGCTCGGTACCACAGGTTTTCGAATTCGAGTCCCGGCGGTGCCATGGATGTTTGTAGTGGTTCGGAATCACTGAATTCACTGAATGAATTCACTGAATTCCGAATGAATTCACTGAATTCCCTGAATGAATTCACTGAATTCACTGAAGATGAATCACAACAAGAACATTTGAGCATAATGGCTGTTGAAATTTTCATAGAAATTGAGGAAGAAGGGAAAACCCAAGTTTTAAAGTAGCCCATAACCTATATACGTGTCAAGGTTGAAAAGGCGGGAAGAATAAAGGACATTATAAAAGAGCAAAGAAATTTGCAAGAAACTGCAAATCAAATTTGAGCATGAGATATTTCAAATACTTTCAACAAAAACTTCAACCGATCATCCGAAAACACCGATCATCCTTCTTTATTTTCCAACTGAAAAGGAGGACAATCTTATTCAAAAACCAACTTATTAAAGATTCACGAATTCTTCTTCCAATCTCTATATTCTTGAGATTTCATTCTAAATTCAATCATCATTTTGTTGGTAATTTTGTGCATTTTTAAATATTTATGCATTTAGCTTTCAAGCATCGGAGATGAGGCTTCTTTAAGGACAGAAAGGTTCTCAATAAAAGCTCCGTTTATTGTCATGCTTTTCTAAATCACTGTGATTGAGGAGGAGATTGAAGCTACTAGGAGGTAAATGGATTTCCATAGCTTTTGCAAATATCTTCCATTAAAACTGCATAAATTTTAAGATGGATTGGATACAAAAAGATTCAATGTAAATCAGAAATTTTTTTTTAACCATACTGTCATGAGTTATTCCTTTCACTCTCATTCAGTCAAAAAATTGTAATATCTTGAAGTTAATTAATGTTTTATTTGCTAATGCTATTTATTTTAATGTGCTGTCGTGGGCCAGGATAGTTTGTTTTGAAAACACGGGACTTAAGCCGTATAAAGACTAGAAAACGAGAGAAGAGAGTAGTTCTTGTGGACCAATTAGTAAATGTTTCGTCTTTGAGTGGACGAAACCTTCGAGTGAGTCAGTTGTCTCGTTCCCTTTCAAAGACAGTGCACATCAAAGGGATTTCATGCGGATTTCATTTTCGACCAGCTGCCACTCATAGCCTGAGATTACACGGAATGTGGTTTATTTCTCGCAGTCAGACGGAGACATTCGGGCGAGAGCTAATCCCTTGTCTCATTTTCACGCCTGGACACGGTCTTAGGTTTCTTCTGATAATAGGCATCGAAATATATTTACTTTAAAAAATGAATAGACCTAAATGGGAAATTGTGAAAAAAGTTTTTCGCAATAGTTCAGTGTCTTAAGCTGTGCCCACACTGTATGTTTTTGAGTACTGTGCATCAAACCGGTATGTCATTGCTTAGATGGAAATAGAGACACATACGGTTTTGTTTACGAGTTTTATTTTAAATACAGGGAGGGGGGCAGTTAACGCTCTGCCTGGCATCGGTTTTTGATCTCCCATCAAAGGGTTTAAGACCTTCCTGAAACAAGACTGGGAGTTTGCTCATAAAAGTGAGATAACGGGCTTTGTTTTCGAGTTAACAAACTGCAGCACTCCAAAACAGGCGAAAGTTCAACCCCTTTTTCAAATCTGGAACGCAACTATTCTAATCAGGAATGAGTATAAGAACAACATACGATTCCTTGTCGAACTTAAAATAAATAAATAAATAATTTCCACGCATTTGCTGTTTCGTTCTACCCATCAATAGTGCTCCAGAATCAGTAAATAAAGAACCAGTCATCTGCTTTATTTAAGCGAAAAAAAAAGAAAAATCTGAAAAACCTCACTCATTTATGTATGTCTTTGCCTTTTCGAGTTTACAAACGGAAACACCCCAGAAAAGGACGAAAGTTCAACCCAGTTTTTCAAATCTGGAACTCAGCTATTCTAAACAGGAATGAGTATAAGAAAAACATACGATTCCATGTCGAAACTAAAATAAATAAGTAAATAAATAAATAATTTCCACGTATTTGCTGTTTCGTTCTACCCATCAATAGTGCTCCAGAATCAACAAATAAAGAACCAGCCATCTGCTTTATTTAAGCGAAAAAGAGAAAAATCTGAAAAACCTCACTCATTTATGTATGTCTTAGAAATCTCTCACCGCCAAACAGAGATTGTATGTTTTGGCCTACATAGGGATATTGGGACACTGAAAGAGCAAAAAATAAAACCGCCAGAAACAGGGAATAACGCTCCAAAAAAAGTAAACAACCACCTACAGAAAACGAGGCAAGGGTGGAAACAGTGTCTATTCCTCGCATTTCTCTCACATATTCTTAGAACCAGGGACGGATGCCAGCAGAAATGAATGCTGCGTGCAGAAAAAGCGCGGGAATGTCTACCCGGTGACGAATCCGACTGCAACCTCTGGTCTCGAATCCTCCCTCTATATATAGATAGAACTGTGTTTGCGGTGCTGGGTGGTGGTTGCTTTTCGGTTGGAAGTCAAACAGGTGTTGTTTTGGGTAGCAAGATGACTACTTTGGATAGTGCTTCTCGATTTTATTCGAAGGCTTTTAATGATTATTTGGTATCCAGAACTTTGGATAAACCAATGGTAAGTACAGTTCTTAAGTGCAACTGATTAATTTATTTCATTAAATTCTCCCCCTCCCCCAAATCAGAGGAACAACAGCGTAATAACAAAAGTTATTAAATAAATTTAAATTTATTTAATAACTTTTGTTATTACGCTTTTTTAAATTTATTTAATAATTTTTAATTAAATTAATTTTATGAATTACTTTTTAATTAAATTTATGAATTTAATAGTTTAAATTCATTAGTTTTGTGAAACTCTACATGATAATTTCAACACGATAAATCCATTTTTATTTCTCATTTTTTTTTATGTGCAAGTAGATTAAGGAAGATAATTTCTATTTTGGTTAGCACACCTCAATTTTATAATTATTAGTGATTACTGAGTTGATTGTTTTAACATTCCGATTCAATAAAAATTATAAGATTTTTTTAAATTCTAAAATATTTAGATTTTGCTGTATTTAACAATAATAAAATATTGTATGTTGAATATCCTCAGATATGTTTTATTTTAGTATATAAAGTGTTGTTGAAATTTTTAACTATCAAAAACAGCTTTCACATTTGTTGGAAAATTTTACTATTAAACTAATATTTTACGAAGAAAGTCGTTATCCATCTGAATCTAGGGCCCACCCTTTTTACCAGTGGCAATTGGAGCAGCTAAATTAAAAGAGCAGGTTCAAACTCGCTGGTGGCGTCTGTTGTAGCCACTTCGGAACTAACAGATTTCCTATAAGTATTCATACGAGGAGAATTAATGGCAATTGTGATAGATGCCTCGCATCGCCACTCAGTCTGTTTGGTGGGAATTTTCCCGATTTTCTCTAACACGATACACAAATGAATTACAGTTCTTCCTGAAAGCAATGCCTTGTCTTCATAATCCATTTTTATATATAAGTGGAACGCCAGATATTGTACAAAAAAATCTATATATGTTTTATATAACTATATATAAAATACGTATAGTTTATAATATTTTCATAAACATTGTTATAGAAGCAAAAATAATCATTAAAAATCCCTTTCCATAAAAGAGTTTTATAAAGGAGATGTAAAAAGGACGCATTAATTTAATTAAACACACCGAAAACCCTTTTAATATCAAAATTGGTTATTCATTAAAACTCATCAAGGAAATTAACAATACCGAAGTGTTATTCAAAAGATAAGCAAGTTATTTCTATAATGGGTACTATAAATCTTATTAAAGAGATTTCAAACATTATTTTTAATTAAAAACTAAAACTTTGATGACTAAAAGTTTAATAACTTTTCTGGAATATTGTTCTTAAAAAGTTAATTCATCCCCTTCAATTTTTATAATAAAAATTGTAATTTTTTTCTCGAATATTTCCGCTTTTTAAATTTGTATTAATAAAATTTGATACACTTTTGATTAGTATGTTCACATTTTTAATTATTTGGTAATTATAAGCTATTCGTCGAACTCAATTATAAAAGCCTTTTTTAACTAATACTGTAAAATTGAATAAAACTAATAATGCTTTTCATCTAGTTGCCTTTGAAAGCTTTTAAAATTTCTTATTTTAGTATTAAAAATTTTTATTAAAATTTTTTTATTAAAATATTATTGGTCATTATAATAATTGGTTATTATTTCCTATTAAAATATTTTAGTATTTTTTTAGCTTGTCTAAAGTGGGCGTTTTTTATTTTTGTGATTTTAATTTTATCCATACAAAAAGACTATTACAGACAAATAACTGATTTTGATTAACACACTGCAAGGTTAATTCAATTTTATTTTTTACTAATATTAATTAGGAATTTCATTATTAATTTTAAACTATTCAGTTTTCTTTTTTTTTCCTTATTTGAATGATTGAGTTTTCAACCTCCGAAGATTGTTGCTATGGATCAAATAAAATACATAAAATGAACTTTTGTTTTACAAATTTAACTTCTTTTTTAAATTAATATTTCATTTATTTTTCTATGTGTTTTTAATAATAATAATAATAATAAAATAAAATTTTTATCTAAATAAAAACATATCAAGCAAGAAATTTTTCGTGATTTGTGGTTAAGCACGAGATGAAACAAATCATATATTCAGATAAATTTTTAATGATGCTTTTCAATTTTAAAGAATACAAATGTCTTGCTTATATATATATAGAGCGATGATACTTACATTTTATTTAATTTTTTTCAAATATTAAACTAAACACTATTTAAATGTTCATTTGAAGCATTATTTTAAGGGCAATTATAATATTCGTAAAATATAAAATGTTCTTAATTTTACGATATTTCCAATTAAAAGAATCCGTGGCATTAAATTGATATTTTTTTCAATATTTTAATAGACATTTTTTTTTTTTTTAAAAGATTATAAATATTATCTAAAGTATACACAGTATACGCATGCTATTTGCAAGATTAACAGATCTATATATAAATTTACCCCTGTACTATAGCTGTAAAAAAATATTCTCGGTTTATACAGGAAAATATACGGCACAATATTTTGTATTTTTATTATTTTTTGTGATTTTTCTTTCATTTATTTTGATCCGGTGATTTTATAAAACAAAATTTTTAAAAGTTACGCTTTATAACACGTGCCGCCATCTATCGCCAGTAAATGCATTTAAACTGTAACTTAATAAGGAAACAATTATGAAGCTTTCCCAAAAAATAGTGTATTCAATATTTAGAAAATAGTTAATAAAATAATCTTTTTAAAAACTTTTTGCGTAAAAGGAAACTTTAGCCCTAAGAACTTAAATAAAATAGAAAAGGGAGTCAAGTAAGGTGAAATAAAGTCATCGAATAATGGTTTTATCAATCAAAGTCAATCTAACAATGGTTTCATTTTGAGCATTAAGGTTTGATGTAGAAATAGGCGTCATTACACAATACCAGAGGGGAAGTGCGCTGCAGTTTCTAGCTTGCTGGAGGGCATGGGTTCCGATTCGCAGGTGGCGTGTGTTGCAGGCACTTATTTTAGAAAGGGAAGAATCGATGGCGATTTTGGCATCGTGTATCGATAGTCAGACTGTCTGGGGAGAATTTTCAGGGCTTTTTCCGATACGACACACTAATGCGGGTCAACTACCCTCGAAAGTCCAGCCTTCCTTCATCATTGATTTCTTCGAGATATGCATGAATGGAACATGACATCCACAGATGCACAAGAATAGAAATTTCAAGAAGACTGTTTGTATAGAAATAACTTTTTTATAATATTTTTAAATACAACTTCTGGACGGTGTGAGGATTCCCAATTAATTGGGGCAAAGGTCTAAAGGACGGTGTCTTTAACTCACAATCACTCTCAATTGCTATAAAAAATAATAAAAATACTTAAGATATATACATATGATATACAGGTGACCCTTAAAATTTATCATTTAATGTAATAACAAAACGCATAACGACAATCTTAAACAAAACAAGTAATATAAAAATTTTTTTTTAAAAAGTCAATTCCTTCTTTTTTTTGCCACTATAATGCAGAAAGTCCTTTATAAATAATTTCAATTCATTTTTTTAAAGTTTATCTGGGCCATCTATGGGTAGATATATGCAACTTTAAATATAAAAAAACTAAAATTAAGTAATTAAATTTAATTAATGAATTAGTATTTAAAAAACTGTATTAACATCAGGTGTCAACCACTACAAGTTTAGAAAAAGTATTTGAACTTGAGTGGATGAATGAAAAGTGTTTTATGAACGATTGAAAATGTGAACAAGATATATATAGGGAGAGTGTGAACTAATAGAAGGAATTGAAAAGAAAGAATTAGTATCAAAAGATCGTATTTAGGCATTACATTATGTTCATCGCTTATCGTTCAAAACTGAAAAGAAAAAACAAGTTAAATAACAAATAAAAAAATTGCAGAATTCCAAATGATTTTACAAAAAACACATGGAAGAAATTTAATACAATAGCACGATAGATAAATTTAAATAAACCAATAAGAATAACTCGAAAAAAAAATTTAAATAAGGATAGCTCGAGAAAAAAAGTTAACCGATACGAAACGCTGATAGTGATTCAGAACATCGCCAACCCACTCTACCCTCAAAAATACCAGTATATTTTAAAGATAAAAAACATTTTCAAAAAAGAATGCTTTAAAACTACTACGGAGGTGATTCTTTAATGCTTCCATTTAAACCTTTGATTTCCAGATAATACCTCAAAAGCATTTTTTCATCAAATCTGTTATATACGTTATCTATATGTACGAAGGTAACTCTGAAACTTTTTGAGACAGTGGCAGATAACAAACGCAGGAAAAAAAATATTTGTTAAATTTGTAAATTTGAACTCTTTTATGGCCGCAGATGATAATTTGTGGCACCAATTGCAATTTAGCTGTCACAGATTAGATTTTGGAAGAAAGGAAAATGGAATTGAAGAGAGAGCATTATCGCGCTATGATTTTAAAGTGGGGTTAAGCCAAGAAGAATGCCTTCAACGTCTACGAATAGCATATGGAGACGAAGCTCCATCTCGCGCTACTGTTATTTAGATGGTTTACAGAATTTCGTAGAGATCGAAGTTTTCTGCTGGATCAAGAACACACAGGAAGACCTTCATCAGAAAATGTGTCGGCAATACGAAAAATGTTAGTTGATGACAATCGCTGCACTTAAAAAATGATACAGAAGAAACTTAACATTGGATCCGCAGCTATACGTAGAATTATTCATGAAGAAATGCATAATTTATTAGAACACCAAAAAACGGAGTGTGTCAGAATCTGCAAAGAAACCATAAAATTACTTAACGATGGTGGACACCTCCTTATTTCTAAAATCATAACTGGTGATGAAACTTACATACCGTTTTTTGACGTTCCAGCATGACAAGAAAGTAAAGTATGGGTCTTTGTAGATGACCCCAAACCAACAATGGTGAAAAGACAACGTGCAATGAAAATGAAAGTATGCCGTTTTCTTTAGAAGTACGGGACTGGTCAAAGTCATTAAGCTGAGAGACAGAAGACAGTCACAGCTAATTGGTACACCACTAAATGTCTTCCAGAAATTCTTCAAGAAGTGAATGTAATGGGACTCATGCTTCACCATGATAATGCATCTTCTCATACAAGATCGACAGTCGAATTTATTAAACAGAAACACATCAAAGTGATAGAACATCCACCCATTCCCCTGATCTTGATTTGTGTGACTTTTGATTTTTTTTTCAATCTGAAGAAAAATTTACGTGGTCACCGTTTTCATTCCGAAGATGAAGATGAGGCTATAAAAGCATATTTTTCATCCATTCAAAGATATGGATGGCGTGAAATATTTAACCTTTGCAAAATCGTCTGCAAAAGGGCATTGATGTTGAGGGGACTACTTTGAACACTCTTAAAATTTGGTAAGTTAAACTTGTATCATTTAGCCGTATCTCAAAAATTTCAGAGTGACCCACGTATATACACCTGAATTCTCCGAATGAATATCCGGTCGAATGTTTTAAAACTGGACGTGGATTTTTGAAACGATATAGATGAAAATCGATATAGATTTTGGATTTCTTTCTCTAGGAGAAAATGAAATGAGGGAAGAAATCGCGTTTTCTCTCCTGCACTTTCATATCTAAAAGAGTTGTACCCCTTTTCGACGAATTTATTTCTCTACTTTTTTTTTTTTTTTCGTTTCTATAGACAATTGCAAGATAATGTTACTCGACATTTTCTTTGGAATATTCTGAATTTCCACCTTTTTTTTGTTTTCTTATTTTTAAAGAAAATTATTTAATTTATTATTTTTAAAGAAAATTATTTAAACCAATTTAATCTCAACAAAGTTCCTTATGGGACAATTTGAGCTATCTAGCTTTCAAGAAGGGAAAAATCAAATTCCCTGACTGCACGGGCTGCATAGCACTCTTTAATTACTTCTACCTTTCTAGGTAGTGGCACTGAAAAATCAAAGTGATGTCTAACATCCTAAAGATATCAATAATCCAAAGTAGGATTAATTTCCTGAAACTTTAGAGGTAAAGGACTATTAAAGTTTCTAGCTTAAAATGTGGCTGCATTATATTCCTTTTGTCAGCGGCAGAATCTGCTGATTCCAATACAGATCTCAAAAAGGTCATGCAATTCAGCTATCAATGCTTGATTATGCCTAACTCGTGATAACGTGTGAAGGTGGCGTGTAGCATGTGTCAGGTTCGAAGTCGCTGGGGTGGGGGAGGGATGAGACCAGGGCCGGATTTTCCTATAGGCTAACTAGGCTTCAGCCTAGGGTCTCAAGATCAAGAGGGGCCTATATTCAAATTGTTAGCGAAATTAGAATGGCACTATTCTAAAACTGTAAACACTAATACACTGAATCAAAAATAAGCAGAAATTCTACACGTATGACTAATAAACAAACATAATAAGTAATTTACAAACTTAAAAATGGGAGGTGAAAGGGCTTCATAAGTGGAATAGCCTAGGGCCTCTTTTCATCTAAATGCGGCCTTTGATGCGACCTTTACAGTCATCTGCTTTCAGAAACAAGGAGCTGTGATAGCGATTGTGACATAGTGTGTGAAAGCGTTTTGTCTGTTTCATACATAGATCATCAAGGACCAATGGTCTACACCAGGGGTCTCCAACTACGGCCCGCCAGTGTCATCCATCCGGCCCGCGACAGCGAATAGCTCATTGCTGCTCTAATAAGTTGGATAAAAAAAAAAAACACAGAATGATAATAACTCGGTTTTATTGACTTGCTGGGTAAAGTTTAATGACAAGCATACTACGTAGAAAATTTAACTTAAGTATAACAACTAACAAGTAATTGAAATGAATCCCACTAGCATTATAAACTAGTGAACATCCCTCGATGGTTATACCTACATATTTCCGCTTTTTTAACCACTAGATGTCGACAAAGACACAATAGTAATTGTAGTAATTGAACCAGCGAATTTAGCAGGCGCATGCTCGCTCAGAGCGCGTACTCGACGACTGGTCTGGAAATTATAGATAATGGCAGAAAAATTGAAACTGTTTTTGGCCCTTGGTACTTACTGGAGTAAACAGTACGGCCCTAAGGCTGGAAAGTTTGGAGACCCCTGGTCTACACACAAAAAAATTGTGATAAGTGAGAGTTCTTCAGTATGAATTAAAAATAAAATTTTCTTATGGTTTTTTTCTATTTGTTTTTTTCAAACGACGTCTTTCCTGCAGATTCGCAGACGCGCGCCTCCCCTGCCGAGATTCAGCACCTTCAGGAAAGCGGAGAGGACCCCCGACCCCTGTCCACTTTCATCAGCTCGTGCAGCGAACACTACTCGCCCCCGCCCTACCAGCACTCGCACCTCAGCAGGCACGAAATCCCCCTCTGCACTCCGGACGATTTGCTGGACATCATTCGGGAGCCATCCGGTTACTATGAACTGCCCACGGACCCTTGGAACGAAGTGTATCCGGGCATCTTGCTCAGCGATGCGTAAGTGGCTCTCAATTGGCTAATGAGAACATGCCATTGGCTATTGATTTTCCTTTCTTTGTTTATTAACTTTAACTTTTTGAAGATTGAACCCAGTATAAATGTGTCATAAAAGTCATTGATCATCGTCAATAATAAATTCCTATAAATCTTTCTATGGAGTTCAGAATTTTAATATAAAAAAAAGATATTAAAACAATTTTAATCGCAAGTTAAATAAATAATTATTTTGAATACATTATGATCGATATTTTGAATTTCATTGCATATAATAACAATCAGAAACAAAAACAGTAGACGCAAGCGACCCTAAAACCAGAATTGAAATATTCAAAATGGTGTCAGAGCTGTGATGTTATTTTCCGCTCTTAACCATTGTTAGCGCCATATGGTTGCAATAAAAATTAAGTGTTTTTATTGAATTAAAAAAATACTAACAAGAATTGTTTTGTAATTTTTTGGTTACTCTATATGAAACAGTAGAAGCCCATTTATTTTCTCTAAATCGAAGTGGAATAGTTTTAAAATTATTATAAGAATATAATACTTTGTTATAGCAATGTGATACTGATTATAAATGCGTTAACATTACAGTTTTATTTACTTTAAGAAGAAATAATTTGAATTTCTTCGTAGGTTCTTTTAACATATATATATATTTAGAATTTTTACACGTAATATACTATATATATCATACACTAGCGGATAGCGGATAAGTGTATGATATATACTTATCCGTTAGTCGGTTAGGTTCACTTTAGTGCTCGACTCGTAGCCTGCTAGGAAAGTGCGCAGATGGTGGAGATTCAACTGGCATATAATTGGCGGAAACTGGAAGATACTGGCAAAAATGTTGTAGACACTGGTTTCAGGAGTCACGATGACGATTGAGACAATATGTGTAAAGCATCTCATATCGATAGTCAAGCTGCCTAGTAGGACTTTTCTGACTTTCTTACCATATGCCCCACAAATGCTGGCAATTCACCTGGAAATTCATCATCCGTCGGTGGGCTGTCAGTGGTACACATGAGGCCCACCAATTTTCCATCCTTACCTTTCTAATGGGTAAGGGAACTAGATAATATGGGAGGAGTTACAAAAAAAGGAATGTGGATACCAGAAATGAGAAAAGAAAAGTTAGAGGAAAAAAAAAAAAAATAAGGAAGTTCTACATTTGTATGATTAGCCTCCTACTAATTGCGTGAAATGAGATTTCTGCGAGAACGCTGGAAAGTTTCGTGCCCATGCAGTGCCATCTACCTCGTCTGGAAAGCATTTCCAGTCCGGCATCACCTTGTTATTACAAGCCGTTTAGTTGTATCCTTTCTCTCCTAGTTAGAAGTTTGCACATTTGGTGTTGAGACACCCTCTACAAGAACAGTCAGCGCTATACAATGCTTGACTACCGGTGTAGGTAATTTTTATTTAAACAAAAGGTTATTTACTTTACTTTATGCTAGATCGATTATGATGAATCGAGTATTTATCCTTATTTCATAGGGTTGGGAATTTTGAGAAAACTGATTCATTGCAGACTTATGAAGGAATTCATATTTCTAGCTTCCTTCTGCTGGTTGTAGAAGGCCGTTTGTAATCTGATGGCCAAAAAGTTTCAAATATTTGATGGTCATACAAAATGAAAGCATTTCATTGTGACGATTCTTACGTTCCCATTCAAGCAACAAATGCTTTATATGCCACACGTGTCGTACTTAATGATGGTTACAGATCTTTATGCGAAGAATTGCTATTGGAACGCTATTAATAATTAATAAGTTATTTTTTAATAAATTAATAATATACATATCTTACTCTGTTTCTATCTAATCAATGGACTTAAAGGTTAAGAAACTTCACAAAGCAGGAAATAGAGGTTGCTATGCAACCAATCAATCTGACAAATCGTTCGTACGTCTTACTTAAGGCTTCCACGTCCACAATGAAAGTCTTCTTTTCATCGCAGCCCCACCGCCCTGTGCACCTCCTTGCTGAGGCGCATGGGCATCACGCACGTACTGAACGCCGCCCAGGGCAAGGAGAAGCACTGCGGCCTGGTGAACACGTGGCCCGGGTTCTACACGCAGTCCGGCATCCGGTTCCTGGGGGTGCCCGCCTTCGACAACATTGTCTTTCGCATCCACCCCTACTTCGAGGAGGCGGCCGCCTTCATCGACGACGCGCTCAAGTCGGGAGGTAAGAAGCCCTACGTCACTCTCAAGCATATTCACAATATACCTAATGGTTGCACCTTTCAAGCAATAAGTACAAAATAAAAATAAATTCGATCTATATTGAACATTTAAAAATTCTAGTAATATACACACGAATCTAGAAGCTCAATATAATCAAACGTCGTTGTAGCACCTAATTCTCACTTCGTCATGAAAATAGAATCCATAAATCTTCTAATGATACTCGAAATGCAGTATTCGATTACGCCCTCGACTTTGTCACTATCATTATTAAAGAGCATTGAATGTAAAAAATATTTAGGTGATATAATAGAAAATTTGAAAATAAAAAGGAAACAACAACAACAAACAATCACATGAACCTAAATGATCGGATTACTACATGGCGTCACTCATTTGTAAAAAAACCATAAAAGATTTATTTCATTAAAAAAGAAACAGGGATCGACACAAAAAATATCTTGTTTCGCATACAGAAATTTAAGACACCCGTAATGATCTGGCAAATTAAAAGTTATATTTTGAAATTAAAGGTTATTGTTTGGCAAATTGAAAAACAATTGATTTTTATATTTCCACTGAATAGTGATAGAACACCAGTAGTTAAAGAGTGTATTAAGAATGGCATAATATCGTAGTCCTCTGGTTCACAAAGTGTGCGACCCTGTGGTATTCCAGATTAATATGTGTCCAGATATTGTCAGTTTTCCCCTTGAAAGACAACTTTTATTATAAATAAATAACTTTTCTGATCGTTTTTTTTTCATTTATTCACATAATATTCTCAGCGATAATGTGCCAAAGAATATTTCCGAGAAAGTAGAGGCGGTAATCTTAACGGTTGGTTACTAGAAGTGTTATCGTCTATGTGATTTTCAGTGTTAAAAATTTATATTGTAGCTTATGCGACTGATGATTTAACATTAACTGAAGAAGAACTAGTAGTTATATCCAATCACCGTGGATTGAGGATTAAACACAAGGAATTGTCTCTTAAAAGCTTCTTTTAAAAATGTGAAAGTCTAAAAAAAACTTTGGAAATTTTACCACACTTTTTAATGTCCTATTTATGTGAATTAAGATCCTTTACCTTCACCACAATGAAGTGTAAAAAGAGAGGAAATCTTCAATGTACCGACGAGGAAATGGAGTTTGCCTCTCAAATGTATGCCCAAAATATTAAAGAAATAGCTAGAACACTTCAGACTCGTGTTTCTAATAAAGTAAAAATATATTTAAGATGCGTTTTATTTTATTTTTTCATCGCATTATACTTTTCTGTTATATATGGCTTAACTATTATAACGTTTTTCTCAAAAATTCTTGCAGAGTTGTATATTTGTATGGCTTTAAATGCTCTGCGACTTCAAAAAGTTTGAGAGCCACTGCCCTAGTCCACTATTTCTTTTACAACTGAATCCACACATTCTATGTGAGACAAAAATAAACACACACCCCAAAATGAGTGTCATTAACTCAGATATTCCATTTAAAAGCGTTTTTTCTCTTTGCAGGAAAAGTGCTGGTCCACTGCCAATGCGGCATCAGTAGGTCGGCCACCCTGGTGTGCGCCTTCCTCATGCTGAAGCGAGGCTTCACAGCCCAGGAGGCCGTGAAAGCGGTGCGAAACAACAGGGCCATCATACCCAACGACGGATTCCTGCGACAGCTCTGCGATTTGAACGACAAACTCAAGCGAAAGCCCACCATCGACTACTTGTAGTAAATAAGTAGTGGATTCGTTCAACGGAGTGGTTCACTTCAGAAGCTGTTTTAAAAAATTCGCCGATTCATATCATTTTATTACGATAAATACTGTGAAGTAGCCTTGGTTTAACAAGGCTTTTAAAAGTTTCAAATATTTATTTAAAAATAATTACAAAGAGATCTTTGATAATTATTTATAATTGAAAAACTGATTGATTATTATTGCTTTTTTTTCATAAAATATATGAAACTTTAATAATCAGAATAATGAATTTAATTAATTTTTTTGCGAAGATTTTCAACCTGAACTGTATAACCCACCGAAAAAAAAAAAATGGTTGAATCGAACGCCGATAGAATTGAAAGACTGAAACTATTCGATTCGATTCATTTTTGAAATTCAATCTGCTGATTTGTCTAATAAATCGATTCATTTCAAAGTTGATTCGTTCAATGAATTGATTTATGTCAAAGCTGATTCGTCCAATGAATCGATTCATTTCAAAGCTAACACTATGAACTTCTTTTTAGAATATTTATTTCAGTCTAATATTACTGTAAAAGAAGAAAATGTTTCTTTGTTCAACCGTAACTGAAGGAATTTTTGACAACCACATTTAAAAGAAATTTCGAATTGGATTCGAATTCGAAATATGTGAGGAGAATGGATAAACACTTTTTGCTTCATGTTAAATCAGCTAAAATTTTCTGTAATAATAATAAAAAAATTGTTGATTCATTCAATGAAACAATTCAACTTAAGTTGATTGATCAAATTTCAAGGATATACCTTACTTTATTCATATAGCATCCAAAATAGTGTTGAAGAATTCAATAAAAAAATCTGTTCCCCACAAATGTTAGGAAAAAGTAAAATTTAAGAATTTAAACTGGATGTTTTTTGTCTTATTAATGAAAATTAAATCGTTAATTTAGTAATAGTTAGTTTGAGCAGAAGAAAAGACTTTATTTTAATCGATAGTCATGAAGAACAAAGAAAAAAATTCAGTTTTTTTAGAAAAATTGACATTTTTTTCATTAAAATTATGCTTTTTTTTCCTGTCATATCATTCTACTCGTTTTATTAATTATTTTTATTTTTGTATTGTCATGAAATCAAATATATCAGGATATTTTCTTATTACTTCATTCATACTATTTATTTGAACTTCATATGCGAGCATAATTTGAAGTTACTAATTTCTTTTTATCATAATTTTGAATGTTCAGGATAAATTTAGGAATCTCAAAACTAAAATAAAGCAATTCTTTTAATTTATGAATCGTACACCTAAGTTTATTACATATGAATAAATAGTCAACTACTTGGCGAGAAGCACCTCTTACCGTAATATAAAAGAAAAGAAAAACACACCAAAATGATAAAAAATTATTGCAAATTTTGTAAAGATATTTTTAAGAAGAAATAATAATAAAAAATATATTCTTCGATCGTTAAAAAAAATAAAAAATAGGAATAACACAGCCATGAAATTTGTTTAGCATTATCTTATAATTGGAATGGTTGTAAACAAGTTTTAAACTTTTATTTATTTTTAGTCCTTTTTACTAGCTTTCCATTCTAATAATGCATTTAATTCTAAAGAGTTATTTACATAAAAAGTTAATTTAGTGTAATTTAAAAAAGCAGTAAAAAAACAAATTCAAACTTTTATGGGATTTCTTATGGTATTATTTCAATAATTCTTCGATTTCTAACTAGTTTTTTTTTTAGTAAATTCCTTTTTTTCATTCGAAAAAAAACTTAATTATTTTATTATAATAATTCTTTAATTTCACAATTTCTTTGAAAATTATTTTTATTAACTGACGAATAAATATATTTCTTTATTCATGGTCTTTTTATCTTATTTATTTGTAAATACATGTTTTCTATGAATGAAATAAACATGCTTATTAAAATACTTATTGTTTATTTGTCTTTTCTACTTACATAATTACTTAAAAACTTAGTTCAACAATCAATTCCAAATATGTAAATTAAAAAAAGTTTTGAAATCAGGTATTGTTTTAAAAGTATATATTAATTTATTTTCATATTGCTACAAAAACAGGATCTATTTAAAGTATTTATATTTATTGTTATAATATATATAGTTCTATTTCCCAATTTTACATGATATATATATAAAGGGACTGATGGCCAGTGACTAGAGCTCGTGCCACAGGTTTCGGATTTGAGTCCTGACGGTGCCATGGATGTTTGAAGTAGTTCAGAATTCACTTTAAATCGTAGGATCTAATATGACTGTTGGGTATTGGATTGACAACCTTACCCTTTAACAAAAAACCATATCCTGTTTTGAAATCTGCCAGTAATCAGACGGCCTTGACCCACCATGGGCTGTAGGGGCAGGGAATTAGTTAATTATATATATATATATATATTATATTTAAAATAATTAATACTATAATCTTCATTATATTTAAAAGGATATATAAAATAGGGTTAAATCTTTCTATCTATTTATATAAGTATATACAAAATACGACATGGACCGAATAGAATTTTTTTCAATGTGGATGTTCAAAATTGTGTTATAGGTTGGTTTGCAGAGATTAAATTGTGTAAAATAATCATTGTTCTCCTAAAGAATTACATCTTACAATACAATACAATAAAAAAGATAAAATAATCTTCATTGCCCCAAATGATTAGATACTATAATTAATTCTAAATAAACAAATTTATTTAAAAATTAACATAATTCATTTACAACTCAACCAGTCGATTCCCACCAAATTGCAATCTAGTGAAAAAAAATTACGCCACACAATACGTGCTTGAAAGGGTTTCTATAGCAACATGCAGATTGAAACCTACAATGATAATTGTTTCTATAAGGTAGATAACGATAACAGTATCGGAGATCGCGATAGTAAATCTGGCAGCAGGGTTCATTCATTACTGAAGTGTTTACCACTTCTCATTATCAATCATCATCCACATCGGAGGATAATTGGAAATCTCGAGTGCTCTCTCACGCACAAGAGTCTATTGTTCGGCCATGTTTATTTTTAATCACGCCAATTGTGCCGCCGCCCTGCATTGTTATGGAAAAAAATAAATAAACATCTCTTTTAAATCGGAAGGAAATTTTGATGTGAATAAATATTAACAAAAAAAATTAAAAGAAAAAATACGACAGATTTTTTTTTTTTTGAAATAATGTATCTGTACTCAGAACAAAAATTACGCTGAGGAACAGTATAAAAACAAGTAATAAAAAAAATTTAAAGTCAATTTCAACTTTATCTTCTCTATATTGTAGAAAGTCCTTTTTTATAAACAATTTTCATTCATTTTTTTAAGTTTATCTGGCGCCATCTATGAGTAGATATATGCAACTTAAATCTAAAAAAACTATAATTAATGAATTAAATTTAATTACTGAATTAATATTTGAAAAACTGTATTAACATCAAGCATTGTCCGCTACAATTTAAAAAAAAAAAATGTATTTGAACTTGAGTGGATGAATAAAAGGTATTTTATGAAAGATTAAAAATTTGAACAAGATATATTTAGGGAGAGTGTGAACTAATCGGAGAAATTGCGAAAAAATGAGTCATTTTGTTTGAGATGTATTTAGTTTTCCTATATTTTATGACAGGAGAATGTAACATGATAAAAAAAGAATGACTGAGAATTAAGTTTTGCAATACTATTAAGGCAATACAACACAGGCATATTTTCTATAATAAATAATTTATTTGATTAAACAAGAAGTAAAAAGGTTTAAAAAATTAGAAAAATACATTCATTTCAAGGTGTTATTATGACTGATGGGCTGTCATCGAGTTTGATTTTTTCTCTGAGCTTTAGCAAAGCCGGTTCCAACAGCCAGACGAAGCCCGTAGTCACAGACAAACCTCCAGTAATGTAGAACATCCCGTCGTAGGATCCTACTTTGTCACGAAAGTAACCTGAAATATACACATACATACTCAGAACACAGTACATTATCTGTTTTAACATATAATGTAGCCTTTTTTTTTCACGAGAAGAGTTTTGGTATTTCATTCCCAGGAGAGAGGGATATATGCTATTTGACAAATATATAATAAATCTGTGACTGGTGATAGATCATGAGTTGAGAAATGAGAGAAGCTGACCCTCCCTTCGACAGATTGTTTTAAAAGGGGTTTCTTTTGGTGAAGAAGGAGAGGGTTCTGCGACGAGTCGACCAGGAGTGTTGTTTTTCTTTGAAGTGATTGAACAGGCCGGAGTTCTCCGCATGATTTCACAAGGAACCCCTTGTGGTTTCGTTTATCACACCGTGTGATAATTAAGGTTTGCCGCAAACTAGGTGTTTACATTCGTCGTAGACTCGAGATCTCTGAAAACCTCCGTCCTTTGAGTGAACTGCCTTTTGTATATAATTTATATCCTTAATTTTTATTTTTGTAAATAGAGTTCTGTATATATATATATATATATATATATATATATGCTTGCAAATAAAAAATTAAAGTGTTCCCATGAACCTGAAAGTGTCCCTCTCCTTGAAGCCGTTACTTTACAATATAATTAAGTTTGAAATTTAGTATATGAAGACTACTATTTAAATTATGAAATCTCCCGTATGCAGGCAGCATGTTAGAGTTTAGCGATTACGCTTTTGCTGTCGATCTCGCCACAGCTCGTAATGTAATGCCAATGTATAGGAGCCAAACACGCAAGTGCGTGATGTGGAATGCTGTCTCAATAGCCAGTTACGTGATCGCGCGGGAAGAGCAGACACCTCAGCATTTTGTCTCTGTTTCAATCTGCAAATGCTAGGTGTGACTGCTGGTACTGGCGTGGAGTAAAGGTAAGCGAGTTGTAAATATATGTGGTTTTGAACCTGTAGCTTTATTAGTTATTAAAGCACAATCTTGCAATATGAGTTGTAGACAGGGCTGGATTTAGATGAAAAGAGGCCCTCGGCTATTCCACTTAGAGGCCCTTTCACCTCCCATTTTTAAGTTTGTCAATCACACGAGAGATAATAAAATGCATTATTACTGTGATATATATCAATACGTTAAATGAAACATGTTGTGATGGGTACTCATTTTTATAAAAAATGGGTACGGATAATAAATAAAAAGAAGTCGATAGCACTTATTTGGACATTTATTCTCAGCACCCTATAGAGTACTTGTAGCAATAACTCATCAAACATAACACACAACATTTACAAAAGAAACAAAAATTCAAATAATAAAACTCTTTGCCTACGAAAATAAAATATGCAATAAAAATTATCCTACTTTCTATCAAATTTAGTTAAATATATTCAATACATTGAAGATTAAAAGCAAATTCAATTCAGATAAATTTATTTCATAATTTCTCCTTATTTTCGATTCAGTGTTTTAGTGTTTACTGTTTTTAGAGTAGTGTCATTCTAATTTTCTAACAATTTGAATGTAGGTTCCCTTGATCTTGAGGCCTAGACTGAAGCCTAGTTAGCCTATAGGAAAATCAGGCCCTGGTTATAGAGGTGATAGTTCTGCAGGAAAAAAAAAATGCAATCTCATAATCCTCTACAGATAATGAAATTGCAAATGTGTTGGACTAGTTTTGGATGAGTATCCGATTGATGTGAGTTCATTCCTCCCCAAGGTGCTCTTTTTATTATTTCGGATTATACATCAGTGTGGGGCCGGAGTGGCCGAGTGGCTAGCGCTCTGTAGTGTCTCTAGCTTGGCTAGCTCTCGGTATCACAGATTTCGGGTTCCAGTCCCGGAGGTGCCATGGATGTTTGTAGTGGTTCGGAATACACTTTAAGCCGTAGGTCCCGGTCTCATATGACTGTTGAGCGTTGGGCGTAGAGCTGACAACCCTACCCCGTAAAAAAAAACAGAAGAAAAACATCTCTCGTCTAGAAATCTACCAGTGGGTAGACGGCCTTGACCCACAATGGGCTATTGCACCAATGATGATGATGATACATCCTTGTAAGCCATTAATAATAATATATCATTTATTAATATAAATGCTAAAGTATCCAAAAGTGATAAAGTATCAATATAAAAATAATGCATTTTGTCACTTATTATCATTATGTGATCATTACGCAGCCAGCTCTTAATGTGGCATTTCGGAAATAATTTCACTTCTACGAAGGCGCTGTGACTCATTCAATAAATTCCCATCAGGAAAGCCTTAAGTATTACTCAGTAATCAGCTTAGGCATATTTCATTACCATTTTTCAATCCTATTTTGTTTTTAAAAAGAAGCGAGTCGCCTTCCATTTCTACGGCTGGTCAAATAGTCACAACGACTTTTCTTACACTGTAAGTTTGCAACTCATGCAAATGTAATGCGCATTTTAATGTACCCTGACGTTGATAGGCATTTAAATGTTTCACCAATCTTATTTGATTTGTTATAGTTTGGCATTTAGAAAATGGTAAGAAATTGATAAGGTTAACTTAACCTCCAGGTGACAATCTAATAAGCCTCTGACAGATGAGGAAATTGCAAATATGTTTGGCTGAGCTTTCGAACCGAGTGATGTGAGTTACGATAGCGACGTAGAAGACTCGTTCCTCCTCAAGGTTTGCAGTGATAATATCATTGCAATCAATTTATAATAATTCGTTTATATTAAGTAATTGTTAGGGATGGAATGTCATACAAAAACAAGTAATAAAAAAAAAAAAAATTTTAAAGTCAATTCCTACTTTTTTTTTCACTCTATTGCAGAAAATCCTTTATAAATAATTTTCATTCATTTTTTTAAGTTTATCTGGCGCCATCTATTGGTAGATATATGCAACTTAAGTCTAAAAAAAAAAAAAACTAAATTTAATTACTGAATTAATATTTGAAAAAAATTGTATTACATCAAGTGCCATCCACTACAAGTTAAAGAAAAATGTATCTGAACTTGAGTGGATGAATAAAAAGTATTTTATGAACGATTGAAAATGTGAACAAGATATATATATAGGGAGAGTATGAGCTAATAGAAGGAATTGAATTTTGTCACTTATTTTCATTATTCTGTTTCATTTTTATGCAGGGCGTAGTGTGGCATTTAGGTGTAACGTCTCGGCATATACTAGACCTGTAACGGCTTCAAGAAGAGGGCCACTTTCAGGTTCATGGGAACACTTTAATTTTTATTTACAAGCACTAATATTATATATATATATATATATATAACTCTATTTACAAAAATTTAAAATCAAGGATATAAAGAATCTAATACACTGGTCTGTAGCATACCTTAATTATCACACGGCGTGATTCATGAAACCACAAGGAACTCACTTTGAAAACAGGCGGATAACTCGGACCTATTAAGTCACTTCAGAGAAAAGAACAAAAACAACACTTCTGGTCGACTCGTCGCAGAACTTTTTTTTTTTTGGTGAAGAAAAGAGAAACTCCCTTTAATACAATGGTGTCAAGAGAGAGAAAAGGTCAGCTTCCCTCACTTCTCATTGAAGTAGACATTTCTCAACTCATGGTAGATCACCCATCACGATGGAATAACTCATGGTGTAGTTCATATTCCATCTGTAGTTGTTTCGACCTGTGAAGGTCGAACAGGCATTCTCTAATTTCCTCATTATACATGATGCCTAATATCTGCTGTCAGATTTGAGTGACAGGTTGTTCTCATGAGTACAAAACTCTAATTTCATGTAATATAACTATCCACACTAAAGCTCGTCTGCTGTCAAATTTGAGTGATGAGTTGATTATATATTTGTCAAATAATATGCATTCATCTCTCCTGGGAATGAAATTCAAAACTCTTTTTGTGAGAAAAAATTCTACAAGGAATTAATTTTTACTTCTGACCATCAAGCGCTGGCGCGTATTCAAAATGTTCTACCAGAAAAGGTCTAAATATTACTTAGTAATCAGTATGAAACACAGAATCCTGTTTCATTATCTTTTTCAATCCTATTCGCTATAACAAGCAAGTCGATTTCAGGGAAAAGCCCTTTTCTACGGTGGGGCAAAAATATTCTCACCGACAGTGAACACGTTAAATATTATAGCTCGGATAGTAAAAACTTTCTTCACTCTTCGTTAAGCGCGTGTTAGGTGACTTAATAATTACAACAAAGCTCGGGCCTCAATGGCCGATTGTCTAACGCTCGGTGCCACAGGTTTCGAATTCAAGTCCCGGGGGTGCCATGGATGTTTGTAGCGGTTCGGAAAAAAATGCATTATCGACCTTCTAATTTTTTTACAAAAAAAAAAAAAAAAAAAAAAAAAGACTATGCAAAGGATTTTACCTATGAGAGGTGGAACTGCGAAAGACAGTATACCGCTAAAGAAGGCAATAAAACCTATTGCCAGTGACTGTACAGACTGAAGGTACTTCCCAACAAGTATTGGAAACATAACAAGGTTGGCTCCAGACATTATCCCAAAGATGACCATCACAGCCATCAGAGTGTCAAAGCCACCGAACATGGGCAGAAGCAGGAAGCAGGCGCCTTGAGAAACCTGCAGCACCATCATGAAGTTGGGAATGGACATGTAGTTCTTGTCGGTCACCCAGCCGAAGCACAGTCTTCCGATGAGATCTCCCAGGGACAGCATGCTGATGAAGTATTTGGCGACGTCTTCCGAGAGGCCCTTGTCCATGATGTAGTCGACGATCACTGTGATGGCCGGGTCGAACAGCATGGCGAAGGCGCCCAGGGACAGGCTGATCATGTGGAACATGGGGTCCTTGAAGATTTTTATCATGCCCTTTTGGATGGAGGCTTCTTGGTGGTGTCCAGGTGGAGGTTGTTGTATGGTGATGCTTATGTCGCCAATGGAGACACTTGAAGTTTTTCTTGATGTCTCTTGTGTCTGTTCGGTTTTCCTCTCTCTCAGTTCCGGACTGGATCCCGAGTAGGCAGGATTATCCAATCCATGGCACGAGCTGTCGACGCTACTTATCTCACTGTTCGCCTGCCTCCTGGAGCTTGGTGACGAGGAACTGCTTCCAAGATGATTCGCAGCAGCGTCTTCCTGAATGCTGGACATGGTCTGAGTCTGCTTGATGACTTTCTTTGGAATGGTTGTGGACTTCAAAGAGTGGTCCTCGAGCTTTATTTCTATCTTCAGGTCCCTCTGGATCCAGGGGGGCTCCTTCAGCATGATGGAGGCGGGCAGCACGTGCAGGATGAGGCCCCCCGTCACCAGGAAGGTGCCCGCGAGCCCCAGGTTGAGCAGCATGTACTCGATAAGGATGGGGAAGACGAAAGATCCGACACAGGCGCCGGATAGGGCGAGGCCGGACGCCGTGGCGCGGTACTTCTCGAAGTACTGCGTCACTATGACCTGAAAAAGAGTGTTTCCCAGGGCAACGCCGAAACCTGTAAAGTACAGCAGAAAAGAAAAAGTTTAAATTCTATATTTAAACTTTTTAAAGTACATATATATATATATATATATATATATACTTTAAAAAGTTTAAATTTATTTTTTTAATATTCGAATATATATATATATATATATATATATATTCAAATAAATCTTTATTCCAGAATTATCATTTTATAAAAACTGAAAATTGGCAGTGATTGGCATTGGCATCCTAGGATTATGATCAATAAGGTTGTATTTTGCTTGATTTACACTGAAGTGACAAAAGTCATGGGATAGCAATATGCAAATTTTCAAATGGCAGTAGCATCGCGTAGAACAGGTATAAATGCGCAGTGCTTTCGCAGAGCTTTCATTTCTGTTCAAGTTATTCATGTGAAGAGGTTTTGACGTGATGATGACCGCACGACGGGAATTAACAGACTTTGAACGCGGAATGTTAGTTGGAGCTAGACGCATGGGTCATGCCATTTCGGAAATCGTTAGGGAATTCAACATTCCCAGATCCACTGTGTCAAGAGTGTGCCGAGAGTATGAAATTTCAGGCATAACATCCCACCATGGACAGCGCAGTGGTCGACCGCCTGCACTTAACGACCAAGACCGGCGACGTCTGCAAAGAGTCATAAATTCTAACAGACAAGCAACACTGCGTCAAATAACCGCAGAAATCAATGTGGGACGTACAAGGCACTTGTCTGTTAGAACTGTGCGGAGAAATTTGGCTTTCTTGGGCTATTCCAGCAGAAGACCGACTCGAGGGCCTTTACTGACAGAACGACATCGCTTGCAGCGACTCTCGTGGGCACGTGAGCATATCGGTTGGTCCCTAGATGAATGGAAAACCGTGGCCTGGTCCGATGAGTCACGATTTCAGTTGGTAAGAGCTGATGGTAGGGTTCGAGTGTGGCGCAGACCCCACGAAGCCATGGACCCAAATTGTCAGCAAGGCACTGTTCAAGCTGGTGGTGGCTCCGTAATGGTGTGGGCTGTTTTTCATGGCATGGACTTGGTCCTCTGGTGCGACTGGACCGAACATTGACTGGAAATGCCTATGTTCAGCTACTTGGAGATCACTTGCAGCCATTCATGGACTTCATGTACCCAAACGACGATGGGATTTTTATGGATGACAATGCGCCATGTCACCGGGCCACAACTGTTCGCGATTGGTTTGAAGAACATTCTGGACAATTCCAACGAACCATCTGACCACCTAGATCGCCCGACATGAATCCCATCGAGCATTTATGGGACATCATCGAGAGGTCTGTTCGTGCCCAAAATCCTGCACCATCAACGCTTTCACAATTATGGACGTCTATCGAGACAGCAGGGCTCAATATTCCTGCAGAAGACTTCCGACGACTTGTTGAGTCCATGCCACGTCGAGTTGCTGCACTTCGCCGGGCGAAAGGAGGGCCGACACGATATTAAGAGGTATCCCATGACTTTTGTCACTTCAGTGTATTTTTAATGTAGAAATTCAAATTGCAAAAATTGTAAAGAAAGAAGAAATTCAAATTGTAAAAATATAAATTAGCAATTCTGATTGAGAACTACAATCCTCTGATCTATGGCTAGAGCTTTCTAAATCTCGATATGATGCATCGCTGATATTATGACTCAAAATATCTCAATTTTGACGGGGAAAAAAAGCCATCAAAGTCATGTACTTCTTTCCCCGTATTTTGGGTAATGATAGATATTGAGTTCGAAGTCTCCGAATCAGCAAGAAATCGCGATAGTATGATTGTTTCCAGACGCATAATATTAAAATAGTACAAGGTGGTACAAAATACTCCTTTAACATGTAGTTACTCATCCATCTTTCGGGTATTGAAAGACATCGAGTCTGATGTCTACAAACCAACATGACTATAAACTATTTGTGATATCATACGAGTACAAGGTAGTACAAAATACAGTAGAACCTCTGTAAGTCGAACTTCAACGGAGACGTCAAATTAATTCGCGTTATAGACGCGGATTTTGTAAGGAAATATTCGACTTATAGAGGTCCAGATTCTTTCTTACTTATTTTGAGTTAGAGAGGTGAAATAAATAAAAATTCAAGTTACAGATGTAATAAAGAAGTTTATTTGCAACTTAAAAGTTATATTATGTACTACAATAAAAAAATCAAAATAATTCCGAAACTATCTTAAAATTAAAAATATTATGTATTAAAAAAGTCAGTTATTAATATTTTTTTTTTTGCTTTAGACAATTCGATCGTTCTCTATCTATAGCCTTATCTCATCTATAAAGAGCAAAAAATTCTTTTTCTTCCGAGTTGTTATTTCATAGAATTGGTTATTCTATTTACTATATACTCATACATTGTTTTCTAAGAAACAATGACATGCATTGTCGGCAAATCCTTAAAAAAAAAAAAAACTCTTAAATCCCAAATCCTTTCTTCGAGCTATAGAGGTAATGTTCGAGATACAGAGGTTAAATTTTTTTCCGAGGTACGGAGGGAAAATAGATACCAAAATGGCTTGTAGGGATGGACTCATTGTTTCGACTTATAGAGGGTTGAAATTTCGAGCCATGGAGGTTTTAGGGCTTGAAGGGAAGGGAACAAACAATTTTTCGAGTTGTAGAGGTTTTCGACCTATCGAGGTTCGACTTAAAGAGGTTCTACTGTACACTTTTAACATGTAGCACTTCATCCATCTTTCGGGTACTGAAGGACAACGAGTCTGATGTCTGCGAAGCAACATGAAATCGCGTTGGAATACAAGTGATTTAAAATAATGCAAGGTGGTACAAAATACACGTTTTAATACATAATGAAAATTTAACTTTCGCTTTCGCAGTGTTTTGATATGATACTGATCTCAAATACGATTACACTCTGCGCAATCCATTCAGGAATTCAATTAACTTTGGATTTTTATTGAGTATAATCATTCCAGTCAACAGCTCTCTATAGATTAAAAGTTTCAGTGATGAGTTTTAGAAGTACAGGATTTGAATTTTTGTTTCATTTCTTTTTCTTCTATGTCGTCAGCGATTCATTTTGAAAAATAGAGTGATACAATAAATATAGGTAAAAAAATAAATATATAAGACATTTGGATGTTAATCACAAATTTGTATGAACAGATTTCGTATATTTACAGTTCTTTTCGTTTGTCGCGATACCTTACATTTTAACTAATATAGCTAATAAATCTTATAACTTAGAGGAATTTTAAGTTTTAATTTTTGAAAATCTACACAGACTAACGTTACAGTACATTCTAATGCTAAGGCATGGAAAAATATAATCAAATTTGCTAGAAGTTAATTTTTCTATTAGCGTTTGACGAAATGAGTGATTTTATTTCTTAGAATGAAGATAGGAATTTTTTCTATTAGCGTTTGAAGAAATGAATGATTTTTTTCTATTGTAGTGAAGAAAGGAATTTTTTCTATTAGTCTACAGTAAAATATTTCCCAACATATTAATTTTTATTTTTCAGTTAAAATAATTTTAATTTAATAAAAACCAAGCGTATATATCCTTGAAATGTTAAAATTTTGAGATAGTAATTTTCTAATGGCCTATTCTTCCCATATAATACATTACCATCGAATTATAAGCCAGAAAAGATTTTCTGGAACTATAAGTTTTGCATATACACAGAAAATGATGACCATCTTTAAAAAAGCAGAATAGTGAGTATTATGCATTTCATGATTACTACGGGAAATAACTACCGTTAAGGTTCCAACAAATTCAAATAATAGAGAGTTTTTGCATACCGTATTTTAAAAATACAGTATTTTTTCTCCCTTAGCGCGCATTTATTTCATAGAGGTCTACTCACCGTGCATTCCGCCCCAGAGGATCGTGATCCATATGACGTTTGGCGCGAATGTGCACAGGATGATGCCAAGGGAGGCGAAAACTCCGCCAACGATGGTCACCTCCCGAGGACCGTAACGCTGACCGATGGCTCCGACGATGGGGTACCTGCTATTCATTAGGAAAATTTGTTATTAATATTAATTTATAAATTATTCAATTTATAATTTTTATTACTTATTACTACATTCATTTTTGATCGGCGGTAATTATTACTGCAATCATGTCAAATTACTACAGTCAATATTTTAAAAACGAGTAGCTGGTTAATGTGGTCCAAAACGTCGACATAGAACATTTGTGTCTACCATCATAAACATATCATATGTTAGATACACATTGAGAATTTTCGTGCCTTTTCCAATGAAAAAAATATTATGAATAAATACATCTTCCGCAAAATATTTATTATAAGTAAAAACAACTGCATTTATGACCGAAATTCATCAAATTTTTATTTGTTTAGCGATATCTGCGTGTGGAAAGTCCGAAGGTTGCTGCAAGGCTTGGTTTTCGCTCTACGGTCATTTTCGCACACTTTAGGCTAATTACACTGGGACCCACAGCGTAACGTGGATTCCGAACCGCTCACAAACATCCATGCCACGTCCAGGATTTGAACCTAGCGCTAGCCAATCGGCGATCAGGTCGCAAAGGTTTTGCAAGTTGGAGTCAGCAGACAAATCTACACATCCATAAATATTTTATCATTTTATTAACATCGGTAGGAGTTTAAAGAATTATAATTCAACTCTGAAGGCAGCGGGAGAAACAGTGTCTGAAGACGGAGAAAGTTTTGGGGCGTTAAGAAGTCAGTGACAGTCAAAACAAGATGAAACAAAATATAATTTTTATAGAATTTTTGTATCGTATATATATAGTTTGAAAAATACAAAAAAATATTCTGTACTACTGTGTCCGAAAAGTAAGACCCATTTTCAAGTTAAAATTCCCAGGGTTTATGGAATTTCAATTTTTTTTTTTTTTTAGGTTGTTGGCACTGTCCTCGACATCTGTGTGAAATTTGACGCCAAAATTTTCATTAGCGTTTGAGTTACGCTTGGCTTTGTGAGATTCCCTGAACTCAAAAGACCACTCCGGGGACACCGTTGTAAGTCGATTGAACAGATTCAACGTGAATCGGCGCGCGCTTTGAAGGCCGTCCCTGCCAATGACTTTTTAGCACGCATTGAGGATTGGAAACAAAGTTGGCATAAGTGCATTGTGTCCGGAGGGGATGAGTTTGAAGGCGATGAAATAAATTTGGAAGAAGAGATAAAACGTTTTTGAAAAAAAAAAATAATTGGTCTTACTTTTTGGGCGCAGTAGCACATTCTATAGTATTTAATATAGTATATTTTTGTAATATATATGTTACAACTTTGGTTAACTGATTGCATAGCTATACGAACGGAAGAAATTAATACACCATGATAAATGTTAAATCAGCTATAAATAGAAAAGGTAATAATGTGTTATTCTGAGAAAATGTGATGCAAGGTTTCGTTGGGTTAGTGCAGCACTTGAATTTGAATAAGTAAGTCATGAACTTCAAAGAATAGAGCAAAAGGGTCAATACTTCTCTATATATACATTTGTGCATATGTGGGGAAAAATACTCGAAAAATTATGCTGGATTATCCATTTTATAATAAAAAAAATATTAAAAATGTTGCATTTGATAAAAAAAAAGAAGAGAAAGATCACCTCCCAAATTCCGGACAACGTTCCTCATGGTGAAGGGCAGATTGGCTTGCAGCCTGGACACGCCGTAGGTCTCTATGAGGGCGACGTAGAAGAGTCCGGTGGTCCTGCTGATGCCGGACAGGAGGGTGTTGATGACGCATGCCGCTAAAGCGATGGCCCAGGACCGCGGGCTGTCCGGACCTTCCTCCTTTCTGGCCATGGCTCACTCAGCCGCTACACCGTGGGGCACTGAAAGCAATGGAGGTTCAGCAGGTTGCTAACATAGTACTCTGTTGCAGATCCTCAAGGCTCGTTCCCACCGAGGCGTGAGGCGGCGACGCGTCACGCGGCAGGGTAGAAAATGTTTTCGACCCGTCCACACCGAAGTGTCAGAAATAGTTTTACGCCTAGTGAAGTTCCAGTTACTTCTACTAGATTGCAGATCTACTGTTGGCTCAATCCAAGTCACACGACGGCAATTATTTGAGAGTTGAAAGTTGGTCAACTCGAAGCGGTGGATTTCAACCGGTTTCAAGCGAATGCAGTGAGGCTAGTGATAGGTCAACGCTTCACACTTCAACGCCTCGGTGGGAACGAGCCTTAATGATTCTGTAGAACGAATTTTCACTATAAGATACAAAGGGAAAATGATTAATGTTCCCTTAAAAACCTTATTGTAATTGGCATATTATATAGGGTTGTACAAAATAGTTAAAACATTGCTTAATATTGAAATACATAAATACAAAAGTAGTTAGATGGAATACAGACATGACAATTTACTATTCATAAGACGCAAGGTCCATTATGGTGGACATTTCCTTTTTATTTTGCAAGTAGGAACAGAAATGAAAGTTTTTGATTTTAAATTCCGCAGACTGTTCTATTGGGCAATCCAGAACTGCCATCTGCGCAGCAAAAAAAATGTTTTTTTGCAGAATCCTACTTGTTCTACAAACATTCGAAAATGGTGGCCAACAGGAGAAAAACAATTGAAGGTATGCCAACAGGTTCAATTTATTATTATTATTTTATATTTTTACGTAGTTTGTCGGCATAAGAATTATTAAAAATGTTTAACTAATAAAATCAAAGTGTATTTTTATTGTTTTTATTTATTATTTTCGGAGTAAAAAGCTCTTTTTTTCCAATGTCCTCTAAACTGACTTGATCCGCTAATCATTCCCTCAAAATTGCATACTAAGAAATTTTTGTTTTCAACAAGAAGTAACAATATTATTCGTTCACAAAATAATGTTATACTCAAAAATACAGTCCATTATACCGAAAATTATACTGGTGAAGTCCATTATAATGGACATTTAACTGTTGATGTCCATAATATGGGACATTATATTGCGGAAAACCAATATACTGCACATTATAACTGCTGAAGTTCATTATACTAGATATTATACTGTTGGAGTTCATTAGATTAGAAATTATACTGCTGAAGTCCATTAAACTGGAGATTGGAATTGCTGAAGTCCATTATACTGCTGAAATTCAATATATAGGACATTATACTGCTGAAGTCCATTACACTAGATATTATACTGCTGGAGATTATTATACTGGCTATATACTGCTAAAGTCCATTATACTGGAAATTATATTACTGAAGAAGTCTATTATTCTGAAGTCCAAATTATATTGCTGAAGTCCATTATGCTGGAAATTATATTGCTATAGTCCATTATACTGGACCTGCCAAAAAGTTGAATTTTCATAATGTTTTAAATGACTTAAGATACTGTTATGTAGTACCGTTTTGAAGGTTTATCACAAATTAGATAAAAAATTGATTAAAAAACATGGCCTTGGATCTCAAAAAGCTATGAAATTTAATTTCCTCATTATAAAATAATTTAAATACTACTTATTACTAAAATACAAAATAAAGTAGTTGTAGATGAAATACAAACATAAATGCTGAATAATACCAAAATTAATTTTCTGTGGTCATTCCTGGAAATCCTATATACGTCTTGTTTGAACTTTGTTGTAGTGTTATGTCTCCGGCACAGATTTTAACCCAAGCGAGTTGCATTCTAAAGAAAAGTCGTACACCAAATAAAACTTTTTTTGAGTCCAAATAAGACGTATATCAAGTTTAAACTTATTCCAAAACGGAGGTATGTCCGAAGTACCACTGGAATGCAATCTTTTGTTCATAATCGAAAGAATGCTATCTTAGATATTAAAAAAATTAAACTTTAAAGCTCTATGCACTCGTTCAGAATGCAAGGTTAAATTCGATTCAACTGTCAGCCAGAGATGTGCGTAAATAGATTAAAATTTAAATTCTTTATCTAAAAAAAATTGTTTCAATATAATTCTATGAAGTGCAAATGATAAGTAGTCGATTGAAAACAACAATAAGAAAAAAAATGATAAATTTTCAATTGGAAAAAGATACGAAGTCTTAAATTTTTTTCACTATAAATTGAAGGACAAAGTAGTCAAAAATTGTCGAATCTGTTTAAAAAAAATTAAAAAATAATGAGATACTTGCCATTTGTAGCATAAGGAAGATGATTTTGTGAATTTTCATGTTTTACTATGTTAAAGTTTTCTCGAAGTCAACCTTTCCAAGTCGTGCCATAATTGCATTGTGGACTTCATTTGCAAAACAAATTTTTGTGCCAAATTGAATGTAACAGAATTTAAAAGATTTACAAGAACGTCACATCTTTTGTTGATGCAGCTTGCAACAAGCCGAGAACTGAGTCACTGATTTTAAGTTGCTAAAGACGTTTGCATTCAGCTTTTGCAAATAAAGTAAAAATACAAATTCCAGAATCTTCTCTTTTAAATTCCACAATCTATTTGACTTTTCAGCTGTCTTATACATTATGAATGAATATTGTATCCTTTTCTTCATAAAAATTATGATACGTCGACAACATTAAAAATTTCATGCATTTTTATTTAAATATAACTTGAATTTATCGCGCAGAAAATTCAAATGATTCATCAAAATTTAAATAGGTATTTGAAGGAAATAAAAATCTGTATCCTATTTTCCTGTATCACATGGAGCAAGTTAATGATAAAAAGAATAACAACATGAAAAATTAACAAAAATTTAAATATTTAAAATATAATGAGGAAAAAAAAAATGAAATGAAAAATATATCGCATAGGAATTTTGTTTTAGTAAGGAATAATATTTATATAGAACGTTCGTAAACTGTCGTGACAAAACCAGAGGGGTGACAGTACCGAGCAGGGCGAACAATACTGATTATAGAAACCGGGGTATATTCCATTGCGAGGCTCAAAAAAAGGTTAAAATCTATGCCCAAATTCAACTTTCAACAGTGAAAAGGAACAGAATTAACAAGATCATAAGCATCACCAGGAGACAAAAATTCAAAATGGATTCTGAACAGGATGCTGTTCCAAAATTCATTCCGGTCAATGAAAAACTCGAGCACCCTCTCGAAGATTCCTAGTGTCCAGTTTGTTCTGTCCCTTACAACAACGAATTTCGCGATGATATCTTCCACAAAGTAGATAGGAATTTCGTACAAACATTAGAGAGTTTTTGCATACCGTATTTTGTACGTCCGTTAGCTTTTTCTCCCTAGCGCGCATGCTCATAGGAAACATTATTACAGATACGCATGCGCAATTTCCTATGAGCATGCGCGCTGGGGAGAAAAAGCTAACGGACGTCCAAAATACGGTATGCAAAAACTCTCTACTATCTCACATGGTTTGGTTTGTCACTTTATGGTCATTTTGTGCACACTTTGGGCTAATGAGACCGGGACTTACAGTTTAACGTGGATTCCGAACCACTCCCAAATTTACCAGGATTCGAACCTGAAACCTATGGTACCAAAGGGCAGAGCGCTAGCCAATCTGGCCATCAGGCCGCTAATCTCATACGTTAAGATAGCAATCTAAAGCATCTTGGATGCGACTCTTTTTAACAAACAGTACTTCTGCTAGTTTTTTGTTGAATTTCTATAAGCCAATCAGTTGCAGCTGTCGATGGTGTTTCTTTTCGCTGGAAATTTGCATATGGTAAATCCTTGACGGGGATGTTTTGCAGATGTGCTATTTCTACAACGTGAAAGAAACGACGTCAAAAGGAGGATTTGTGCTTGTTGAAGGTTTGTTTTGCTTTTTGAAGACTCTTTTTCTGATCCTAGTGTGACTCTAGGTTCCTTGTCAATTGTTCGTTTAGATGTTTTTTTACTCTGATTTGTCAAAACAGTTTACGAAAATTTCTCTGTTATTTCAAAATAGTTTAGAAACACATCTCTATTATTTCAAAACACTTCACGGACATTTGTCTTTTATTTCAACAAAATTAATGAATACTTCTATATTATTTCAAAATATTTTGCGAACACCTCTATTATTATTATTTTAATCATTTTACGAACACTTCTATATTGTTTCAAAACAGTTTACGAACACCCTATTTACATAGTATCCAAACATACGCTTTGTCCAAATGAAAAAAATGATAAAATGTTTATTCTAAATTTATAAATAACTTATTTATGACTATAAATACATCAAATAAATATCTTCATCGTCAAATAGATATCCCCAAATGTATATAAATGTTTTTCAAAATGTTCATCGTCAAAATATCATGAAATATAGATCTAGTAGAATGGATTTGCAATGTGCAAATCCATTCATATTCTTAAAAAAAAAAAAAAAAAAAAAATTATTGAAAATATTTAATAATAAAAATAGATAGATACAAATAATAGATAATAATAAAAATATTCATTTGAAGATTCTAAAATTATCTTAGAATCTTCAAATAAAACAATGTTATTGACTTAAGTTCCAAAAAAATGGCGTTGATATTTATATTGAAGTATATGAAATTGTTCAACTATTTGCAAATTAGAAGACTGTATACTGGATAAAAAATAGGATTATTATGATACAACAAACGTAAGAGAAAATATTTGTTCACTTTTATAATTTGTTAGTTTTTTTTTTTTGGTAGTAAATGTTTTTTTTTCCAAAAAATAATAATAGTAAAAAAAAAAGGAAAGAATGATAATTTTGAATGAAATTCTTTAACAATCATAAAAAGTCAGGGAAATAAGAAATCATAATTTGTTCTTTTCAGTTGGTGAGGTGCTAGTTAATTGTAAAAGTGCATTTTTATATCTTGCTATTTGAAATAAAAAAATTGAAATATTATTTTTATGAAAATACCTTTAGTTTTTTATAATCGATATTATTGATTTAAAGATTAGGGCGCGCATTGGTTTGAAACTCAACAAATCGAACTGTGTCTGTTCCGGGAATGGGTACGTTAAATCTGCAGGCCGAACTATCGTTCCATAGGGCAAAGAGGAAGGGGGAGAGGAGGGAAAGGAAATTGTGAATTCCCAAATGCTATTTTAGAGAGTGTTCGTCCAATATCGTGGTGGGAAAATCGGCATGAAGGGGGAGAAGTTTGGAAAATCGCTCAGCATGAGTCCTGGGCAACGCTTAATTTGCTACATCTCTGCTATTGTAGTTGCGAATGACTTGGTCCAAGTACCTGGCTTTCGAAAACAATAGCACTTATACGAAGCATAATATTCTATCCATATATTATGTTGTTGTTGTCGTCGTCGTCGTGTCCCTCATGGAAGGGGGTAAGAGGGGTGCAGCTTCTGTTCTGATGGAGCACCCGTAGGTAGAAGTCTCACTTTTGCTCCGTGATGCTCTACAGTCCTATGAGACCGGGACCTACGGCTTAAAGTGGATTCCGAACCACTACAAACATCCATGGCATCACCAGGACTCGAACCCGAAACCTGTGGAACCGAGTGCCAGAGAGCTAGGCACTCGACCATTCAGGCCCATCAATATATTATGCTTCGTATAAATATTTTACATTTTTAATCTTTAACAAAATAATGTTGCATCTGAATTCCTATTGGTTCAGAGGCATGACTGATAATTCGAATCAACCAATCCTGCAAAGCAAGTGAATTGTTATTGGGATCCACCTACCTCCATGTATGGGAGGCCAGGAGATTCTGCAGGGTTCGAACAAATGTTCAAATATCTCTTTTGAGTAGCGAAGGTTACGCCAATTTTGGACGCCAGGGGATCTCCGGTGCTTGAAGCAGATCGATCCATTTACGCATCTCCTGTCTGCGAGCAATGCGCGAATGATTGTAAGGATTGCGAATTCAAACAAAATAAACCATTGTTGGTTTAGATTGTAAAGAAAAACTATTTCTAAAGTACGTTGCCTTTGCACAATCTGTTTTACATGAAAGCGAGACGTTATTATTCTTGTAGGAATAGTAATGCATCTTTCATTGTTATAAAAGGCTGCATAGAATACATCATAACTTAAAAATTATGACAATGTAAATTCAAATTTTTTTACCACGTTACTTTTTAAGCAACGTTATTTGTCGTATTTTCTGTTGAATTCATGATATATTTTTTTCATATAGTTTTTGTAACCAAAAATTCTGAAAGGACTTTATTAAATAAATGGTAATATTTTTCACAGTTCTGCAATTTTTTACCTATCTGACATCTTTATTTAGTTTTTTTTTAGCTTTTCAAAACTCTTTTTCATTTTAGTTTATTTTTTTCATACATATTTTTTCTATTTGAATTTTCGCATTTGATATTTTTTGCATATTTAATTAGTATATTTTTGTATAAGCCGTTAAACGGCTGGTTAAACACTTTTATATAAAATTCTGGGAAGCTGGGGACTTTATTAAATAAAACAAATGGAAATTTTTTTCAAAATGAAAAATAATTTGATTTGTAAAAAACATTTGAAATTGTTTAATTGAGTAAAAAGAAAAAATTTTGAAGTTTTGGTTTGGATGTCATTTTCACCCTTTAGGTTCTATTGTTTAATAAGGATTTGAATCACTATTCTACAGGCTCATTCCTTGAAGCCTATCTTAGCCTTGGATGATTATTATTTTTATGAAACTAAGTTCTCAAAAAAATACTTATTTAATTAACTGGGTAAACTAGTATAGCAAAACAATTTTCATGAAAAAAAAAAAAGACACATAAAGAGACAATCCCTACAAGGTTCACTCTAGCAAAAGCTTGAAAGGAAGAATAAAAGCGTTATTATTATTAAACATCATTTATCTTTAAAACGTTATTATTAAACGATATTACCTTTTGAGGAAGAGAAAAAAAAACGTTATTATATATACAAAAATTTCTTATATCAATTATTACTACCTTGAATTAAAAAAAATGTAAATTGTACACATTTATAGGTTAATTAAACTGATATTGAAAGCCAAAATTTCACGATTTTATTTAAATATACCAACATAAAAAATTGTATTGTAAAAAAGAAACATATTGTAAAAAAGAAAAAAATGGATTTCAATGTCGGAATCAGCGCTACAAATAATACAAAAATTAGCCAATAAAACTAAATGTTTGAAAAGTGCTTTTCGCAGGAGTATGTTATCTCAATCCCTGTGTACTCTTTAAAATGATTAATAATATAAAAATAAATGAATAAAATAAATTATGAATGAATTTTATCTCATTACAGTCGCTGCCTGCTTTTAAAAACGACGCAGTACACAAAAATAAACGAAGAATGCATTTTTAAAGAACTTAATATCACTGCAATCACCGTTTAACATTTAAAACGATTCACAACGTAAAAATAAATGATTTTTGAATCATTTATCTTTCAGAGGAGATAAAATAATATATATAACGACTGATGAGATGAAAATAAATATATTAATATCTTATAAAATTATCAAGTATTAAATGAAAATTGCAACTTATTTGTGATCATTTAGAGTTAAATTATTATCCTAATACGTATAATTAACAAAAAAAAAAAAGTTTAATAATTAGAAATAAAATTAAGAATAGATATTTAAATTTACTTTTATATGAAGGAAACTTCTTTTATTTGTATTACCTAATAAATAAAATACTATTTTAAAATTATAGTTTATATATTTAGTTATTGCTTTAATTTCATTTTTATAATATAATTTATTTAGTATTAAAATGGATATTCAATATCCTATTTTAAATGCACCTTAAAAAGACACCCTACATCTTTTCTGGTAGAAAGATGTAGTTTTATGAAAACCAAATATTACGCTGTTCGGCAAAATTCAATAAAAAAATATTTCAAATCCATTCTTCGGTAACTTTGGTTATTTGAAAGAAAAATAAAAATTGCTTAAGTTAAAGAACTCTGTTTAGAAGCTCTTTGAGAAATTCCTCTTTAGAATATTTTGGTCGAAGTTCACCATTCAATTAAAAATATAAAATGTTTCGGATTATATTATGAATAAAATAATTAATTAAAAATAACAATAATTTATAATAACTTTAATTAATCGATGAAAGAATTCTATTTATCCACTTTTTAACTTGTACTGCTTTGATATCATTGATTTCTTTCGAATACTGTAACAACTTCAATACAATTTTCAATTAGAAGAAAAAAAAAGTATTCATTTTGAATTTCCAATATTATTTAGTACTTGGAAACAACTGAGCTCTACATTTTGTTGGTTTCATAAATCATATTAGATAATTAGAATACTGAATTAAACTATACGAAATTATAAGAAAACAAAAAACAAAATATTATATTGAATATTTATTAGTAAATTTGAGCATTAACTCATTTTGTGCTCTCTATACTATTTTAATAGACTGAATATACTAAGGAAAACAATAGTTTTTTTAATTACTTTATTAGAAAGCCAATAAAAATGTTTTTTTTATACTTTTAAACAGAAAAAAACCCCAAAACAAAGTGTTAATTCATTTCACTAATTCGCTTTACATGATTTCTCTTCCGGCACAGAGCCAATATTAGAAGACGCAGAGGTAACCTTAACCGAAGGTAACCCTAAAACAGGAGTTGCATTTCAATAGATTTGAAGGATCCTTGAAAGAGTATGACACAATTGGCTAACATCATCCAAATGGAAAGTCGCCAGAACCTTAGAAATAACGATGATTTTTTCATAAGAAAAGATGAATGAAAGGGCCTATTCATTAATAAGGATATTGGATTCATTGATAAGCATTTATTGGATACTCATTAATAAGCACAAAACAGCTTACTTTTACGATGAGATAGTAGGCAACAAGCTGATGGTTTTGTTTCTAGTGACAAGGTTACGCACTCCTTCTGAATTTAACTTTCTCTTATCACCAGGTTTTAATGATTTTCTTGGCACGGTTCGTGTCTTGCAAAAGAGGAGGAAGTAATTAGGCAATTCATTTTCTCCACCTCTTGTTTCAATTACTGATGAATTGAAGCCCTTATTTATGAGTGGATTCATGAAAATAGGAGAGAGAGAAACGATCGAAATATCTATTAATCGTAAAATAAACTCTTAAAAATAATTTTATTTTGTTCTAATGCAACTGGAAAACACTTAGACAGTTGTTTTAGATGCCTTAAGGCAAACGCTGCACCGACGTTACTCGTTTAGCATTACCCAAGAGAGGCGTGTAGCTTGAAGATAAGTCACCGACGCGGAATAACACTACCCCTCCCCACCCGCAATGCTCTACTATCCTGTTAGACCGGGACTTACATCTTAAAGTGGATTCGAACCACTACAAACATCCACGACACCGCCGGGACTATTAACCCGAAACCTGTGGTACCGAGCGGCAGAGAGCTAGCCCCTCATGAAACAATTAAAAAAATAATAAAATTACCCGACTCGTTATGAGCACTTTAGCTGGCAAGAGGAGTCTGGTTCGCACACCTCTGGCGGAATTGTTACTTTCAGAAATGCGTGAACTCAATGGCGATTACAACAACATGCCTGAACGGTCTGACTGCTTAGTGAGAGTTTTAAAAGTTTTATCTTACGCGACATGTACATGAAGGACAGCTATCTTTGAAAAGTTCTAGCTTCTAGCCTTATCGCCTATCGGTGGGCTTTATATATATATATATATATATACAGTGGGCCACAAAATTGAGTATACACCTTAGAAACTTAGAGACTTTTTGCAATTACAAATTAAATATTGCTTTAAGATGATTGAATTTTTTTTACCTTATATACTTTAGTCTATGCTTTACCGTAGTATACTTATAAAATTGTTACGTTTATTTATTTTTACGAAAAAAAAAATAAAAGATCTGAGACGAGAGGAAAACAACACCACAAAAATAAGTATACACCTTTATTAGTTTCCTTTCAACGTACAAATTAATATTTTGTTGCATAACCTTTTGCTTGAATTACAGGTTGTAATCTTCTGGACATAGATTCTACTAGTGTTTTAGTGGTTTCAACAGAGATTTTAGCCCATTCTTCTCTCAGAACCTTCTTGAGAACTTCCTTGCTTGTGATTTCGTGCTCATGTACAGCTTTCCTAATTGCGACCACAAATTTTCGATGACGTTTAGGTCTGGAGACTGGGCTGGAGTGTGTAATTGCTTCTTGCAATGGTACAGCAAGTATAACTGCACAATCTTCGCTATATGCTTGGGGTCGTTGTCCTGCTGGAATATGAAGCTTGATCCAAGCCCCAACTTACTGGCACTTTTTTTCAAGTTATCATTTAAAATCCCCAAATATGCATGTTTGTCCATAATACCATCAATAAAAGCAAGCCCTCTAACTCCTCCAGCCGACATACAACCCCAAACGAGGACAGATCCACCTCCTAACTTGACTGTCTTAACGGTGTTTTTAGGTGCCAGTGCTTTCCCAGCTTCTCTCCATATTTTAAATCGTCCATCGCTTCCGTAAAGATTAAACTTACTTTCATCAGAAAATATTGCAGTGTTCCAGAAAGAAATAGGCTTTAAACGATATTCCTTGGCGAAAATCACTCTCTTTTGTCTATTCACATACTTGATGAGTGGCTTTCGTATTGGTGTGCGGCCATGAAACCCATACTGGTGAAGGGTACGTCGAATTGTTTCAACTGAGATCTTTTCCGATTGTAGAGGATATCGATAAAGCTAGTTTAGAGGCACTCACCCTCGGATCTTTCTTTACTGAGTGAATGATCTTCCTCTTCGCTGTAGTACTCAGTATTTCTTTACGTCCTCTTCCAGGAATATTGGCCACAGATTCAGTTTTTTTATACTTCTGTAGTATTTTTTGGACACAACCATGAGTTACACCAATCAACGAAGCGATTTCTCGAAGAGATTTGCCCTCTTTCGACCATTTTACAACCAATAAACGCTCAGATTCAGTAGTTTCTCTACGAGAGCTCATTTTACGATTTTTAATGAGAAAAATACTATTTAAAAGCGTTGAAGTGCAATAGCACGTGTTATAAGCAGCAGCTACCCTGAAACTCTTTAAAGAAAATTTGAAAAAAAAAAGTGGTGGCATAATTTACAAATATAAGAAGTGTATACTCAATTTTGTGGCATGGTTTTCTATCTCTTCTTCGAATCGCTTAACTTTTTCGTAATAAATAAGTTAGCTATAGAATTGTGTTATTATGGGATGATAAAGCAGAGGTTAAAGTATCTAGGATAAAAAAATTATCTATTTAAATCAATATTTAATTTGTAATTGGAAGAAGTCTAAAAGTTTTAGAGGTGTATACTCAATTTTGTGGCTCACTGTATATATATATATATACTTATATAAAGTGGAACACGAGGCCAATCGATGTTTGGGGAGAAAGAAAGAAGTTCAAGGTAAGGAAAAATGATTCGATAATGAAGCATAAGTAGAATTATCAAGCATACAGAAAAATGCGGACGTTTATCTTTGTGAGCTGGATTATCAACGCGTATAATGAAATTTAGCCATACATTATGAATTGAGGGAACTGTCAAAAGAATTTATCAAATGAACAGCATCAGGCATACAAAAAAAAAAAAAAAAAAAAAAAAAAAATTTTTTTTTGTTGGCGCTTATAGAAGTTAGAGCTCGATTTCTGCTTTTTAAATACTTTTAGTGTAGTGACTAAGTATAATCATCTCTTATTGTAGATTAATACGGAGATCCTTGGCCGCGTAGCGGCCACTAGCTCCTTCATTGTAAAATGTTGAAACATAGCGGTGGTCTCATGCCCTTTGAGTTATTAAGCAAAATAGATAATTAAATGCCCTTTTTTTTAAAAAGAATTATTTATTTAATAAAATTATAAAATGAAAATTAACAAGCATTTCAAAAAATGTAGATGTTGATGAAATCAGTTGCATGTAATAAAACAGAATGAGCAAAGGTCAAATTAAGTATAATCATCATTAACTTTAACCTTTTTTTTTTTTTAATTATTGTTAACTGTGGTAAAATATGTATAAAACAGAAGCTGAATAACATTCAGTGTGATAAAACAGGAGAAAAAAATTTATTTTTTAATATTGAATAGGCTTCGTAGTAGGGTGAAGGCCAAGGGATTCAAAACGACAAGCAAAAATCGAATCATAACTCTGTACAACTTCTGTCTCGTCTTGTATCGTAACTTTGAGATTTATGTTTGCTGATGCTGTTTTTATCTCAATTTACCAAAACGCTGTTAAGATACTAAAGATAAAAGAATAGAACAAAGGTGAAAGTTAAACAGTTATACTCTAAAACTCGGAATTATTGATTCTTTTGCATGTGACGAAACTCCAGTTCAATTTTAAAAGAAAGAAATCGTTACACATATACAGCTTTGTTGTTTAACTGTTTTTAATACTACTGCCATGGTGATAGAGTTAAAATGCCAAGAATAAATATATAAATACATATTTTTTATTATGATGTTTGTGGAGAAGTATTCGAACACCTCAGAGGAATCCTTGGGCGCGTTGATAGTAAAATTCTGGTGCACAACTTGAGTTCAAGAAATTCTCAAACTGCATTGAGACATCTCAACTCTAGACACAGTGATGTTATGTAGTAATAAAAAATAATTTAATCAGTTATCGTTAAGAAAATATTTTATTTTGAAGTATATACAGTTTTCTTTTTAATTGCGGGAAAGTACAAGCACCGATTCCTTTAATTTAAAACTGAGTTCGTGGCCGTGAGGTGTGAACGTGAGTTCGGTCAATCATTTTTCGACAAATCGTCAGGAATTCAGAATTTAGAGTTTTGTAATATGTCATTACATGTAGTACATTATAAATGTTCAATTTTGCTTTTATCTCTCTTATTTTAACAGCATGTGGATAAATTAAGATAAAGAATCACGAGTGAGCATATATCTCAAAGTTACGAATAATTATATAAGTAGTATATACAGGATGCTCTCAGATCCAGGGGCAAGGTCGACATGTATATACAAGTAGTTTCAATCTGTGGTCTATAATTATCATTTAATGCTTTGAATAACCCATACACATAGTGATTTTGAATATGTATTGTAAAATGGTGTATTTGTGGGAACACTTCCCTTCACCATGGAATGCTGGTCGATAGAAAAATTGAAGAAGGAAAATTTCAGTTATCTTGTAACCACAGATGATTCAGGTACGTTTACCAATAATAAAAGTTGTGTAGCTTCTCACTTGGATTTTTTTAAATGGCGGCTTTGCGAAAGGGTGGTCAAAGATTGTATCGCAGATGAAAGAGAATGTTTGTCGAAGAAGAGTTTCAGTGATCTAAGACGTTTATGGCTTTCGCACTGACATATTGACTATTTATTAATCGGGGTTAATTACCGCAAAGGTATTAAGCTGCTTGTGTAAGGGTGGAATCTTTATCCATGTTTAACGCTATGTTTTATAAGATGCCTCTTGTATGGAAGAAATTGATCCCTGACATACATGTTTGATCTGATTAGATGTGCATATAACCACCAATGGGAAAGCATAAAGGCCCCTGAGCGGATTTTAAAGGGAAAATCCAGCCATTAATCAGAAATGGGCGATGATAAAAGGAGAAGGAGAGGACAATTGAGATCATCATGAGGGGAGTTCTACTAATTAAGAGAATGGAAAAGATAGACATAGGAGAGGTAAAATAATGATACTTGGCTATCTGTGTTAACACCGAAAACGCACACCTCCTCAGAGCAAAGTGACCCCAAGTGCCCACAGAAAAGATAAAGCGGAGAATATATGAGGGAATAAAGAGCTGCCCCCATGAAATTCCGGACACGGTCATTTTTTGCATACTTCAGGCTAATTAGATCTGACTAACGTCGATTCCAGATCACTCATAAACATCCATGCTACCGCCAAGATTCGGACCTGAAGCCTGTGATACCAAAGGCTAGAGCGCTAGTCAATTGGTCATCAGGAAGGAAGAAATCCCAAGATTCTAATCCCAAGACAGCGACTTCTTGAGATCCAAGTTCTGATGAAGAGACTCCTTGTTGACAATGATGATGCGGACCTGCCCATGCTGTTAACCCTTCGCTGCCTCGATTTTGTGGAAATTTAATCAACTTTGATGCACAGAATACGTTCTAAACCCCTCTAATCCTGGACGAGTTCATGAGAAAATGCTATGAAGTTTATCTCAACGCAAGAACATTTAGAATCCAGTGCATTAACTATCCTCCTGAAAGACGTTAGAGCAAATAACTAATTATGAGCCGAACTTATTCAGGAAAATTATGGTGCCTTGATGGCAATAAGTATTCAGTTGTAATTTATATAGATGTATTTTGATTTGAGACAGATTGTTTTTAGTTGAATAACTGCTGCAATGTTTGTATCTAATAACCTTCAAAAGTTAAAATTTTTTTAATTGCATATGCACAAATCCGTCCTTCAGTTGAACCATAGATGAAAAGTATTCTGGTACAGAATGTTTAATCAGTCTCGTCAACGTGTTTTTCTTTATGTAACTTGCTTAATATAGAGATATGTGTAGGGTAGCTATTGCTGTCGTAGGTGGGATAATTTCATTAATTGCAATTAAACATTTCTTAATATCTACATATATATCGTACCTTTGCTGCAAACTATTTATCATTTTATAATTATTAAATTACATTATTTTTATTTAAATAAAATAAATGTTTCCTATTTTATTTATTTCTTAAAAGTGAGTATGTCACTTTTTAATTGTAAACTCTGAAGCCTTTTCGAACCTGCTTTGATGAAAATTCAATGTTAGCTTACACTAGTTTGTTGGTTATTGTGGATTTTTAATATATTTTTGACGAATTGGGAGTTGGTGAAGGGACCCTCTTTTAAATGTTATAATTATTTTATTTTTACATAAATACATTTTAGAGACATTAATCATGTTGTATAAATGCATATAAAATTAAAAATAATTCAAATTTTAAAAATTCTTTTTTGTTTTTAGAGTTCTAATTATTTTTTTAAAAACATTATAATCTAATTATTTCTAATTATCAAAATTTTAAAATTCTGTTTTTAAAAAGAGGTAAATGCAAACAAATATTTAAATCCTTTTTAAAAGCACTTTAAATTTGCACACATAGTGTTTTTAATGAATAAAATGTAAAATATATAAAATTAATTTTAATATGAATTGCGTATTTTCAATTTTATGAGAAAAACTGTCCTTGCTGTAATGGTTATTAAATTTTATTTTTAACTATAATTGACGAAACGTTTTCTTATTTTGTAAATTTTTCTAAAACTTGTAAAGGATAATGCGCATTTTTAAAATAATTTTAAATTCATAGTTCACTTTTGTATTTCGAACATCAACTATAGCTAATTAAAATATCACTTAGAAAATATTTAAAAAAAAAAAATTACCAATTTGTATTTTGAAATAATTCAAAAAAGTAAAAACATAACTTTCATTAAAGAGTAAATCTAATAAGGAAATATAGCTTTTATAAAGAATACGAAAATACTAGGAAACAAAATATGACAAAATCCATTCAGATTTATAATGCACTTTTTGATGTTGTTGATTTATTTCAACCAAAATCAATTGAACGCTACTGAATAAAGAAATACTAAATATTATTATATTTTTTATAATAACTACAAAATATTTATTTTCAGTAATGCTGATTTTTATGAAATTTAGATAAGGTTAAAAATAAATTATAAACTGAAAACTAATCAGAAAACTATTTCAGTAAGTAATTAAAATAAATTAATATAATTTTTAATTTAAATAATTAAACATACTTTTTAACATTTTAATTCAATAACAATAATTTTGCGTAAAAAAAATTATTTTGTATAACAAATATATTCTGTTTTAAGAGATCATTTAATGATTACATATAAATACAAAAATATTCAAACATTTCCAAAATTTGCATTCATTTTTATTAAAGGTTACATAATTAGTAAGTTGTTAAACAAATTATTTCAAAGATATAGTTATTTTTCAATTTCCAATTTTTGTACGTTAATTAATATTTGTAAATAACTTACTTTGAAAACCATAGATTCTTTCCTGGATATGCAAAAAAAGATAAATGAATTGTTATCAAACAAAACGAACAAAGCTCACAGACCCATTCTTTAACATATTGTTAAATAGTTTTGCCAAAAACGCACACAGAAATCTACACGACACGTGCTCAAGCTGTTGATTGAACAGCCTTGTACAATGACCTTCTAATTTCAGATAGCCTTAACAGTTGGAGCTTTAAATCCTGGAGATAGGAATTGTTAAGCTCTGCAAAGTTCTTCAACGGGAGGCAAGTCAGTGATTTGTTTATTGCGTTGGATTAAGGGTAATTTTTCTTAGTTTTGTTTATCTGTGTGAACTTGGAACTAAAGACTTTGGGATCTGAATAGTTCCCAGTTGAAAACACTATTTTACAACTTTTGATATTTGTTTTTTAAAAATTTCAAAAAGTTTTTGTTTAAAAATAATATGCGCATTACTGGAAGGTTAACTGTTTGAAATACTGAAGGAAAAAATTCTGTATCTCGCTATTATTTATACACTCCAGATAACTTCAACCTAAGGCGCTGGAGCCAAAGTAGCACATCAATATATTATACAACATAAATAAGGAAACTATACAAAATAATTCACCAAATTATACATATAGGAGTCCAATATTGATGTCTAGGGGAATTAAAAAACAGACTTCATTTTCCATTATCTTTTATTCATCATCACTGTTTATATATTTACAGAAAGGTTAACATAAAACTTAACACCATAGTACTTTACAATAAGCTACCCGACACCATTTTCACGTTGTGCATCAGTGGATAGCTGGACATTGTGGAGCTTTTTTGGGAACGGACAGGCTGATTTCCTTGTAGAAAGGGCTCGAGATGGTTCCAATCAAGATGCTGGACATTACCAGACTATTCTATAAAGCTGTATATCAAACAGACTAGGATTAGAATCTATAAATGACAGTTGCTTGACCAAATACAGACAAAGCGATGGAAAGTTGGGATCTTCTCTCAGTTCCAAGCGGCCTACATCGTATTATAGCCTACATCAGTTCAGCTTTTTAACAGGTCACAACTGCTTGGTTGAACACCTACATCGCATTGGGATTTTTCGATCCACCAAACTGCCCTCTTTTGTGATTTGCCAGAATTAATGAATCCAGCTAATCTCCATCGTTGCTTGGCACTTCATGGCTCCATTCAGGCTTCATTCCGATGTCGTTCATGGCGAATCCGAGACAATGAGATACTGGCAAGCTAGAGAATTCTTAAGTTAATGACTTCGGCCAACTTTGTTGAACTCTTTTTGTGTACATTTTTTGTTTTTTTATTCTGTATTTTTCCCATTGCTTCACCATTGAAAATAATAATAAAAAAAACCTTTCCAAACTTTATTGAAAATTTCAATAAAGGACAATTTCTATTTTAATATGAAAAATTTCAATAAAGGACAATTTGTATTTTAATATGAAAAATTATGACCAGTTTCAGTTTCGTTTTTAAAAGAGACTTGTAAGATCTCTTTAACCTGATGATTGCTAGTAGGAAACTAGAATGATAGACTTAATTTTCATCATATTGTAGATATTATTTGGATGAGTGTTGTTGTTGAAGATTTCTGAGTTTAACGTTTTCAATGAGAGCCTGAAGAAACAACTTCTCACATTTAATACACTTCTAAAATCTGCAGGAGATCCAAATGGAGCACAGGCAGCTGTCTACCAACATAAAAACGTCAACGTTGATTATGTTAAGGCTATAGTTAAAAACTAAATCTTTTTTTTTTCATAGCTTTCAAACAGAATTTTGAATTTGAAACTTTACTTAATAAAATTGTTCCCATTTTGAAATTGTGTAAATTCTTCCCCTATTCGAAAAAAAAAAAAATAATATTCCCTTAAGAGCTATGGAAAGGGTTGGATTATTAAAAAATATACCGTTTAATGGAATAAAATAAATAAGGCAAATGAATAGAAGGACGCGTTTGGGTTGTCCGAATTCGGGTTCGAAATACGGTAAAGAAAAATTCGTAAATTTCTATATCCATGCTGAGAATGGACACAATAAATCCTTAGGCTGTAATAACCGCGAGGACGCTATGTCCAGATGGTGTCTCTGGAAATGTTCGTTCAAAATTATGGGGAACAATGATATGAGTGATATGTAACAGACACTGCGTTACTTTAGACTCATGTGTTTTCTGTTGGAATTGGTCTGTTGGAAAGTTTTCTTCATGGCAATGGGACAATAATAAAAGTCTGTCAATATGGATACTTTTTAGATTTTGTTAATTTGACGAAAATTGACAAATTGAATTGAATTGATTGGCATTGAAAAATTGGAACTAGTTACAAGTACATGACTTTATGTATGCATATTAAGCATATTAAGATGGCCCTGTGCACATACATATTTTTCATGGATAGACCAAATTTAGGATGATTGTTTTGTAATTTGTAATTTTCCCATCGTGGTAATGATAAGTCTAATAAAATTTTGCCTCAGCAACAAGTTTGCTATAAATTTGAAGCCTAGTTTTTTTTTAGTTCAATACCAGTATGTAATTTCTATTCACTAGCGACTTCATCAAACTTCAGACGAACTACGTCAATTCGCTTGCAAACGTAAAACATTTAGAGTTGCCCTTCAGAAGTGGGCTGGGAGGACTTTTAGGGGAGTTGACCCACATTGTCAAATTCACTTTTCTCTGTGATAATCGTCACTTCATTTGTATTGATCAAGCCATAAATCAGTGCAGGTACTGTGACATGTAGGAGCCTTTTGCGGGTTTCGCAATCATGTACTAGATATTGGCAAATGATTTAGCGTGATGATCTTTTTTACATGTATAATAATGAGAAGGTGCTATTATTTTGATGTCCCTACAAACAACAAGTTTAACAATTAAATTTGTTCAAATCTTTTTTGTTAATGTACGTAATTGATTAATTTTATTTTTGTAGGTTTAAGATTATTTATGGCTTAAATGAGTTACTGATTACGATTTGCCTTGAAAAAGTCTTTTTTATTTCTTAAGAACAATCATTTTTTAAGAACATTTTTTAACCTGTAAAAAATTTTTTGTTAATGTACGTAATTGTTTAATTTTATTTTTGTAAAGTTTAAGATTATTTAAGGTTTAAATGAGTTACTGATTTCGATTTGCTTTGAAAAGGCTTTTATTTCTTAAGAACTATCATCATAAGAACAATCAGAACAATCATCATCATAGTTATTGTTCCCTTCCGAACTTCTTCCAGTGTGAAGATAGACGTTCGTGATTTTAGAAACAGCATTTAACGTTAAATATTTATTTTAATCAATAGAACCATATTATTAACCTGCTTTGAATTGTTTTTTATTTATAAGCATTTTTTTTGATATAAATATAATTTAAAAAAGTAGATAACATCACTCTCTTAAATATTTTTTTTATCTTATTATGTTCATAAACATTTCCCAAAGAGTTTCTGTAGTGGCAAAAATGAATTCTTTTAATTAAATAGTTTATTTATAAAAATTTATGAACAAATAACCCTTATAGTTTGTATATATATATATATATATTGCAAAATATATTTTCTAAATTTTTTTTTTTTGAGCAATTAAATTTATCTAAAGAAATTGTACAAAAATTTAAAAGAAATTTAGTTTGATAGAGAAAAATGAATTTAAATCCTAAAAATCTTTTACTTGAATGTCAACAAATTATTTACTATAACAAAGTATTATTATTTTGCATCATTCCAAAACATTAAGAAAGCCGTTCATGAAACAAAAAAATATTTTTCTAAATTTACGTTTAGTGAACTTTGAGATATCTTTGAAAAATTTTCTTTTATCTTTTGAAGAACTTTGGGATATCTAAAAAATTATAGCTTAATGAATGCCAGAATATTTCTAGTCAAGCTTAAAGTTGAATTAAGCATCTGGTCATTATCCCTTTATACAAAATCATATCTAAACATTAAATAGTCACTCTGAGAAACTTATATTAAATGCATAATGAATCCAAAATGCATGTTAATACATTTTCAAATCATCAAATATTTTTATTCTAAAAAATAATGTACAAGATGCTTGTAATTATATGCCAATTGTAATTATATTAAAACATTTTCAAACCAGCTAAAAAGCATTTTTCATTATATTATTCAGAAGTTAAAGTTAATAATTAATCAGAAGTTTTTACCTTAGCATAGATAGTAATAGAAATATTAACTGAAACAATTAAACAATGGTTAGTTAAAATTTCTGCTTTAGTTGCACAAATACATTGAGTTTCTGGATTAAAAGACGTAATATTCAATTTTTTTCAAAAACTAATTGTTCTAATAAAGAATTTGATTCATACACTTTAAAAATATACTTTCATATTTATGACTAACAATATTTAAAACTATTATGCAAGTTTGAACAATAATATGAACAATAAATTGCTGGCGCTATTTTTTAAATTACCTCTATTAATAATACTAAAATATTCTTTAATTTCACAATTACCTGTTTCATATGTAAGATACTTATTTTGTAACTAATAATTCTCAATAAAACTTGCAATTCATTTTCTTACAAACTTACCCTCTAATAAGAAAAGGAAAACTGCTTGTGTCTCTGCTTATACTGATTTCAACATTCACAGGGATTAGATGTTTCATATAGAATATCGAAAATGCTAGATTGTTCAGAGAATTTTAAGACCTTTTAAAAACACACATTTTTATGACTTAAATTTTATATTGGTTCAGTTGTTATTAAATTTAAAATTTATTGAAGTTGTTTAAAATGAACTATTTTCAGTACTTTTAAACCATAAAATCATGAAATATTGCTGTACTATAAATTTTTCATTTATTTCCACTCTTTAAAAGTAATTATTTTTGTGTCATGAAATAGATTAAATCAAATAAAACATTTAGTTTCTCAAATGAAGATGGATAAAAAAAAAAAAATTTTTTTGTTATAATTTAGGTACAATTTTTTACAACCGATATTTTCTCGGATTCATAAATATTTTTAAAGATTAAATACTTGCCAAATACATTTCTGGAAAAAGTAAATAGATTACAGAAATGAAGAGTTTGGTCTTCAGTTGTTTGTTTCATCCCATTATTTCTAATAGATTTTATTAAAAGCACCATGTCAAACAAACCCTTTTTTTTTTCCCTCCTGGCTGAACTGGATTTTGAATGCAGCATTTTAAGTTACAGTTACACATTTCAGTAATCATATTCATATTTATTCTATTACCATCTGATATTAAACGTAAACACAAAACAATGTAACTGAATTCTTTTAAAACTCTTAGATAATGGGAATCTAATACATCAGCAGTTTGGTTTTTACATTGGCATGAATGCAATTATACTAATGTGTCCAAAAAGTAAGAACAATTTTCAATTTAAAATCCTCGGGGCTTATGGAATTTCAAATTTATTTTTTTATTTCTTATTTATTTTTATTTTTTAGATTGCTGGCACTGTCCTTGACATCTGTGTGAAATTTGACTTAAAAATATTCATGAGTGTTTGAGTGACGCTTGGCTTTGTGAGACGCTAAAACGGATTCCGGCGATTTTTGAAATGTCTGAATCAATTGAGCAAATAACTTGCATTCAATTTTGTTTGCGGAAACGTATGGAATTTTCAGAAGGCGTTCGGTGAGCATTCCTATATCGGAAAGAAATGTTTATAAGTGGTATAAACAGTTCAAAGAAGGCCGAGAACACGTTGAAGACGAAGAACCCTTTGATCAACGTCAATCGACGAAGCTCAGGTCCAAAAAATTAAAGATCTGGTGCTTGCAAACCATTGATTTACAATCAGAGAACTTGCTGATGATGTTGGAATTTCAAAAGGATCTGTCAATTCCACTTTGGAGATTTGGGGTTAAATTATATAGAGATGACATTCTTAATCCTGCTGTTTATCTTCAAGCAAGTGCAGTGGATGACCAAAAACATTAATGCTAGATCACGCACAACCCAGCTTGTGGAAATCTCTTACTCAGAAAGATTATTGTCCTCATGGGTTATTCAACACATATTCCAATTTTGCATATAAATAAGCATCTTTGTGATGCTTGGGAATTTTCACTTGCAGGGAGATACATTTAATCCCCCCCTTCCACCCCTGCAATTCTTAAACGTCTTCGAACTGCTCAAACACATCATTGGGCTTTCTTTCCAATTGAATTTATAATAGAGCATCTCTGCAGTAACTGCACAGCTCTTTTGAGTAATCACACTAAATTTTGAAACTGATCATACGTTGAACACGGATACTATGATTTCTGTATGTTTCCATTTTGAATATTTTCCGGACCATTTTTTTTTTTTTTGCCTATTTTAAAAAGCACTGTTTTATTAAAGTTTTTGTTAAATTTCATTAGATTACAATGAATGATTCTTAATTTTCGAGACCAGTGCATTTGTCGTAATATTTTTGAAGAGAATGCTATTCATCTAACATTGAAGATGTAGAAGTTTGTACTATTATAATCGAAAATGAATTGTTTTATAATGGCTTTTGGTTTTAGTGAAAATTTGAAAGTGGAAGTGAAGGGAAAAAGTGAAGTTGAGTTTGAAAGTGAAGCAATAAAGTTATCACCATTATTGCTTCACTTTAAAATAAGTAAAAAAATATCGATATTTTTTAGCACTAGAGTGTCTAGATCGATTCAATAAAAAACAGGAAATCTGATGAACTAAGGTCATTTTGATTTTGTTAGTATAAGCCTTTTCATATTAACCAATTTTACAGGTCACTCTAGTGTTAAAAAAAATATACAACAAGATCTGAAAACGAATCAGATGGATTTTAATACAATCTTATTTTCGCAAATATAGCGAACTTTAATCTGTTAAAAACTCTGTATTCAAAGAAACTAATAAAATCAACTCGCAGCAACATTAAAAAATATTCGTGAATATGCACTGAAGTGACAAAAGTCATGGGATACCTCTTAATATCGTGTCGGCCCTCCTTTCGCCCGGCGAAGTGCAGCAACTCGACGCGACATGGACTCAACAAGTCTTTGGAAGTCTTCTGCAGGAATATTGAGCCATGCTGTCTCGATAGACGTCCATAATTGTGAAAGCGTTGATGGTGCAGGATTTTGGGCACGAACAGACCTCTCGGTGATGTCCCATAAATGCTCGATGGGATTCATGTCGGGCGATCTAGGTGGCCAGATCATTCGTTGGAATTGTCCAGAATGTTCTTCAAACCAATCGCGAACAGTTGTGGCCCGGTGACATGGCGCATTGTCATCCATAAAAATCCCATCGTTGTTTGGGTACATGAAGTCCATGAATGGCTGCAAGTGATCTCAAGTAGCTGAACATAAGCATTTCCAGTCAATGTTCGGTCCAGTCGCACCAGAGGACCAAGTCCATGCCATGAAAAAACAGCCCACACCATTACGGAGCCACCACCAGCTTGAACAGTGTCTTGCTGATAGTTTGGGTCCATGGCTTCGTGGGGTCTGCGCCACACTCGAACCCTACCATCAGCTCTTACCAACTGAAATCGGGACTCATCGGACCAGGCCACGGTTTTTCATTCATCTAGGGACCAACCGATATGCTCACGTGCCCACGAGAGTCGCTGCAAGCGATGTCGTTCTGTCAGTAAAGGCACTCGAGTCGGTCTTCTGCTGGAATAGCCCAAGAAAGCCAAATTTCTCCGCACAGTTCTAACAGACAAGTCCCTTGTACGTCCCACATTGATTTCTGCGGTTATTTGACGCAGTGTTGCTTGTCTGTTAGAATTTACGACTCTTTGCAGACGTCGCCGGTCTCGGTTGTTAAGTGCAGGCGGTCGACCACTGCGCTGTCCATGGTGGGATGTTATGCCTGAAATTTCATACTCTCGGCACACTCTTGACACAGTGGATCTGGGAATGTTGAATTCCCTAACGATTTCCGAAATGGCATGACCCATGCGTCTAGCTCCAACTAACATTCCGCGTTCAAAGTCTGTTAATTCCCGTCGTGCGGTCATCACCACGTCAAAACCTCTTCACATGAATAACTTGAACAGAAATGAAAGCTCTGCGAAAGCACTGCGCATTTATACCTGTTCTACGCGATGCTACTGCCATCTGAAAATTTGCATATTGCTATCCCATGACTTTTGTCACTTCAGTGTATTATAAAAAAAGTGATTAGTGATTTATTTTATTGCTTGAATTATCGCTATCAAAATTAACACACGTAATTATATGAAATGAAATATAATTTTAAGAAATTAGAAATAAAGCGTATTATTAAATAAATTTTCCCTACGATAAAAAGCAAACATAATTATTTTTTAGGCCTAACACACACTAATAGCTTTCTCGAATTTTTTTATCAGATGAAATTGTTTTTATCTGATGGCAATTGTGTTTAATTAAGTTGCAAAAAATTGATAATCCAATACCCAGATTCAATTTTCTGAAATATATTTTTTTGTTATTGAAAAGAACAAAATCGTCTTCTTGAAAGAATGAAAGATAGTGATGATAAGATTACACCTAGCAAAATTTTTTTTTTTTTTTGTTTCTTTCTTATTGGTTTTGTTTGAACTTTTTTTTGTCTTCATTACTCAAAACTGCTGCATAAGTTCCAGTACATGTCAGTGTTGTTCCGTGGTGCCACCGCAATCTGAAACAATATTCACTAAAGACTGCAAGTTTTCAATTAGAATATTTTTCAGCCCACTAATATGGCGTGTTCAATTCCTGCGAAAATTTTCTGTTCGGCTGTCTTACGGGAATTGTATTTACTGGACGTAGTGCTGTCTTCAAAGGTAAGCAAGCTTTGAGCTGAATTATGCAGTACTGCAAATGAGTTATTGCCGAGACACCCACAGAAGTTTCGAGTGTATTTTTGTTGCCAAGCAATGACTGACGTCAAACCCCTTTGACTTAGATAGGTTTTCCGTAGAGAAGCAGAGCATTCCAAGTCAAGTGTATTGCAGAGAGTGTTGCAGTTGGGGTGTGGCATGTGTGCCCCGGTGCCATGTAAAGAAAATGTAGTTGATATTTTTGTCCTGTTCTTTTTTTATAAATATCGTGTTTATTTTTATTTGATCTGTGATCAATCTTATGTCTATCATAACAGACATCACAGAACTAAATTTCTTTATTTCAGAATGCCAGTCAGTTAATCGTCAGGCGCCTAGTAGAGAACTAAATAGATAACTATTATTCATATATTAGAGCTTGGTACCACAGGTTTTGGGTTTAGAGTTTATAGTGGTTCGGAATCCACTTTAAACCATGGATATCTGTCTAATATGATTGTAGAGCGTAGGGTGTAGGATTGACAACCCTTCCTTGTAAAAGAAAACATATCTTATTTAAGAATCTGCCAGTAGGTGGACGGTCATGGTCCAGCATGGACTGCATTGCCAGGGAGTAGTTATTTCATAAGTGCTATATTTTAACAGAATTGCGAATCGAAACATTAAATGAGGCAATAAAATAAGTATTTAAAGCTTTTGAATTGTTTAGCTTTGGTACCCCGATTTTTACAAATCAATAGTATGCGATGGATCTATTTTTCATTGTTTTTCGAAGGTTGAATCTTTTGGTACTAATATATCCAGTACCAATGTATCCACTATCAGTATATATGTAGCAGTTTCAGCTTTACGCAGGATACCTGCTGCATTTCAACCGCATTTTGCAACCATCATTTCGAACGAATACCAACAATAGTGTAGGATTTGCACTATTCTCTTCTTTTTCTGGAGTCCATTGGAAAGACCTTCCGGTCAACAGATTTAGCCTTCCCCTCTCCACCGTAGACATAGTTTGTCATCATTTGTCGGATTTCGAACGCAACTCTTAGTTAAAAATAAAAACGTATTGACCAAGGATATCTTTCGATAGTCTGCCTGAATCTTGACAGAAGAAACTCCTTATTAAAGAGATTAATAGAATCCATTTCTGAACTGTGTAATATTCGGACAAAATATGATATTTTACAAAAGACAATTTTTATTCATTTTATACTATATACATTAACAATAGTTGTTTAATACATAATAGTAATTATCCTTGAATAAATTTAATACAAATTCTAAAACGAATTCTAAATAAAACTAATAAAATAATTATTTCACATACATCATAATATACAAATGTTATGATAATAATATCATCTGTGGAATATATATAAACATATTTACGAAAAAAATATTATATTTAAATCAGAAAATATTATATTTAAACCAGAAAAGTTTTTCGTTTCTATTACCTTTTAAATAAGTGTTATAAAAATTCAATATGTTACGAATATAAATTTTAAATAAATTTCAGATTCAGTTGCAAACTCAAGAAGAATTACAGAATTATAAATTTTTAGGAGTTGCAAACTCGTCAGCTGATAATTGTGTTTTGTATTCCTACCAGCTATTCAACATAAAGGAATAATCTATTGCTTGTTAGGGGTGTTAATCAGATATATCATCATCTCATTTTTTATTTGATATCCTTTAATTTAAAGTTTTAAATAATGGAAAATTAAATTATTTTATTGTAATTATAATCTTTCCGAAATTATCTTTCTCTCGTATTTTTCCACGCGATTGCTGCTAGCACCATAAAAGTGCTATTTAATCTACACTTTTGGGACGATTTAAAAAAATTCCACATCTGGAGCACTTTTGCATTAACTTCTTCCTATTTTGAAATATGTGTAATTTGAATTCATTACAATAGATTTGGTGCATTATCTCGAAAAATCGTTGTTGAAAATGTGAGTTCAAATGTATTCCAATAGTCTGTAGACTAAAACGTCTTTACATTTGATCTGGGGAAAAGTATGAAAGGTATGAATTTTTCTTGATTCTATCATTTATTGAAAATCGTGGCATTCGTTCGAAATTGTGATGCCATTGAAGGATTGTGGCGTATCAGCCCTTACATAATCCAACTTGGATAGCGTAAATTCTGCTAAAGATCACCAATAAAATGATCTATAAAAATGAAAATGATCTCCAATAAAAAATCCAATAAAATATGGGATGCTAGCGAGGTAATAACGCAAGTCTTGTTTCTCTTAGGGTAAGTAATTGTGTTGAATCATGTATTGGCAAATGGTTGTTAAACCGTATGCACCTGTGTTGCCTATTTTTACAATGCACTTTTATTTCGATTTCTTAATGAGTATTCTGTATTTTGAGATAGGCGTTTGTGGCTACGTGGTTTTATGCAAAAATGTACTACTTGAGTAACTTTTAATATTTATATAAGTAATTTTTATACTTTTCTTTATCAATTTCCATGATATTTTCTGGTTAAATAATAAAATGTGTTCTAACACTATGTCAGGAACCATTTACTTTTCTGCTTTTTTTTTCACCTATTTTATACCACGGGATATTTATTAAATTAATGTAAAAAATTCACTTTAAAAATATTAATTTTCTATTAGAACTAAACAAAATAGGAAATTATAATTTTTCTTTCAAAAATATAAAACATAATAATTCTAACGTTTTAACTCATAATTGTTACTAAGACAATTGTGAATTTACGATTAAGATATTACTTTTGTCATTTTAAAATTTAAGTTTATATTCAAATGAATATACATTTTCAGTGCTAACATGAATCTAATTGTTTACTTTAAAATTGATTTTTTCGTATTTTTTCTATCAAAGATATTTTACGACTGAAAAAAAAATTGTTATTTCGAAATTTCGTGAAATGTTACATATCTTGCAAGTCAAAATACATGTAACTCAAATAGCGCATAACCTATAATTTATAAATATTGTAAAACTCTATTTATTGAAAAGGATGATGTGCAATTCCTTAAATGATATTTTTTTGACACTTTTCTAACATTTAACGTCATTTTAATTGACATATATCAAGTGAAATGACTGCGCCAAATTTCCAAGTAAGACGGATCATCTGTTTTGCTGTTTTTCCTAAACTCACATTTTCTTCTATTCTATTAATTTAACAAATACATTTGAATAAGAATTTCGTATTTCAATTTCTTGATCATCTTAAAAAAACCATTTTCACTCCTCTCCATTCCATTTCAGTTTCCAGTTTTCTGGAAAGCTTTTAAATATTGCTTCCGTTTCCTCCAACTAGTAAGATGAAAGAAGGGGGGAGCAATATTTAAAATGTAACAATCCATTTAATAACAATCTTAACATAACGATAACAATCCATTTAATTGCTATTCAAAGTTCGAAGAGATGATTCTACAAGACAAAACAAAACATAAATTGTTCGATTCGAATGTTCTCGAAATACTGATAATGATCTTCAGACGAATTCTCACCGAGAATGACCGAGATTGCTTTCATGAAATTGTGAATGTTCTCAAATCTTCTTATTGGTATCAACTCTGTTTGGGTTCCTTTTCGTTGTCGATCGTCTTGAAGTTGTTCTTGATGACCACAGCTTTGCTGTCCTTCTCCTCCTCCATGGCGTCCTTCTTTCCATAGTAGAATCTCGCGACGACAGGTTCCAAGAGCCACATACCGCCAGATATTACAGAAACTCCTCCGGTTAAGTAGAACATTCCATCGTAGGATCCAACCTTGTCTCGGAAATGGCCTGCAAGAGAAAAGGCTGTAAGCACAGAGTTTGAAGTGGTTGTATACAGCCATACATCGAACTCCAAACCGTTCTGGAAAAGAATTTTTTGGAATGCTAAAATTGTTTCGTTTTGCAATTCCCTTTCAATAAATATTGAAAAATTGTTTAATGTTGGAGAATTTTAAGGTAATTTGTAACTAATATTCGATACTTATATTTATAACATCAAGGTTAAAGGTAAAACGAATGGGCGGAAAAATGCGTTACCAAACTCGCCACTGAGAAAAGGACGGGAATAAAACTGCATTATTAAACTCGTAGTACGAAAAGGGCGTGAGCTCTTTTCCGGCAATCTTTCTAAAAATAAGTAGTCCCGACAGGGCCAATTATAAAAAATACGCAGCTAGTGTGAAGAAATGTTCATCTGCCATTTAATTACAAATTAATATTTTTTGGTTAAGTTTTCAATTTTATATCAATTAGTAGTGAATTTTCATTACAACTTAATATCATTCTTTGGGCCACTAATATCCACTCGATGGTGTGTTTATCTCGAGATATACCATCAATAGAGAGATAAATCGATTTTAAAATTTGCGATACATTCTCATCTTGGAATCTTGCATTTAACTTTTTTATTGTATATGTATTTTTAATCTTATTCAAAGCTGAGTGAAAATAAAATATTGCATAATTAATTATTCTGAAGTAACGGAAATGTAAATATTGAAGTGTTTAACAATGTTATTAGATAACTAAATTTACATTTGGTATATGTTTATTTATTGACTTAATAAAAACACGCAATTGATCATAATAACTGGGAAGGATAAACTGGTATGTAATGCCATAGAAAGAAAGAAAAAACAGCAAGAAATAAATCCTGCTAATTATGATGAAAAATCTTATACTGAAGTATGATTGAAAAGTCAAGTATCCAGCATTTTTGCTTCTGTAAACTCTATTAATTAAATTTAGAACCACGACGTTGTTTAGATATAAGCATGAAATGTTTTCGTTATAATAATGTAAACACATTAAATTTTTACTTCAATATAAATTAATGCTAAATAGTAGAGGAATCATACACCAATAAAGATATAACAATTTCTTGCAAAAATGTAAAGGCTGATTGAGGGGTTTAAATAAGCATATTTTATAATTGAATGAGTGTTAGCACGTATGAACAACAGGTAAGCGAGAAAGATACGTAAAAAACATTTCAGTGATTAAATTTTTTTTACAATAGAAGCTCGAAAGTTGAACCACTAGCAGTAATCCCAAAATTCAAGATTGGTGTACATTAGTAATGCTAACAAGCATATCATTTATAGCTCTCACCATAGGGAATCTTTCTACAAGCTATCTTGCCGGATACTTCTTTCTGATGTTTCTCCATCTGTGTAACACAATGTAGTCCCAGCATAATGAAGACCCAACAATGCCATTTACCTTGATCTTGATCCGGAGTGATTTAAATACCTTTATTGAGACTTTTTAGGTCATCATGTGTCTAAAAACCACATTTTTAACTTTAATTTCGGGTGCGCAGAAGATCTACCTCCCCATGGTGCACCTGGTAACACTTTTTAGTGGCTAAAAGATCTGCAACTTGGCATTATTGTTAGATGAATGAACTCTGTTTCAGCATGTTTTTTGTTGTTGTTGTAGGTTGTATGCTTTTTTTTTTTTTTTTTTTTTTCGTTGTTCTTTGTTTGCTGTAACTGTTCATAATCTGCCATTGGAAATAATAATAACAAAAAGAAACTTTAATTTCTGAGCATGATGTGCGAAAGCCTCGTCGAATCCGAAGATCTCGTGGCCAGAATATACATTTTTGCTGGAAATATGTGTGACATTGTCTGACAAAGGCAAAGGTTGTTTTAGTTAAGGAGTTCCTGGAATCTGATATTCCCGTACCTCCGGTTACTTAAATAGAATTGATAAAAAATTTACTTAATGGCATTTTGCTTAAAATAATTTAAAATCAGAATTTTAATGTTAGTTATTGATGTAATTAAAGTGAGCCAATAGCTCAGGAGAGATAGATATTAAAATACTGGAGAGTTTAAAATAATTAAAATTTAAATTGATTTCTTTGAACAGTGTTGAGAACTTAAGAGACTAGATTTTTTTTGTTAACAGACACCAATCATTGTAAATCTTGTGATATTGTTGGTGGAGCACCTATTGATGAAAATACTCATTCCATGAATAACATGTTTCACTCACCAATCATGGGCGGGATGGCGAAGGAGACGATGCCCGACAGGAAGCCCACGCATGCCATGGCCACGGACTGTGCGTTGGTGTCGACGTACTGCAGCACCAGGACGGGGAACAGGACGAGGATGCTGCCCGCCGTCATGCCGTAGAGGACGAGGAGGGTCATGAAGGTGGGGAGGGTCATGGCGAAGGGGAAGAGGGCGATGAACACCCCCTGCATCACCAGCACCAGGGTCATAAAGGAAGGGATGGTCATCAGCTTCTTGTCCGTCACCCAACCGAAGCACAGGCGGCCTGCAAGGAAGAAAGAAAATCTTTTATTTACTTTTGTTTTTTCTTGGTGTATCTTTTTTCATAACTTTATGGCAGTAGAGGACTAGAGAAGTATGGTACATAGCGCTTTGGGTTTTCGAACCATGGTGATTGGTTTGAAACACAACAAGTGATGTCAAATCGAACACATCCGTGTCTATACCGAGGAAAGGTATAGTAAATCTGTAGCTCTGAATGCTCTATTTTCGTGAGAAGGTGGGTTCATACATAATGCTATCCTCGGGGTTTTTGTTCAAAAAAGGGTGCAGCATACCAGGACCACTATGTTGTAATGTAATCTGAAATCTGAATAACGTTGATAATTTCATCCGTTATAGTAACGAATAAGTTAGATTTATGTGGGCGGCATTCGAAAACAACATTTTACGGGATATTTGTATTTTGTATCTTTCAATAGATGACGTCAATTTTTCATTCTGTACTTGCTGTATAAAATACATATTCTAATGATTATATTTCTCATTGCAGTACACAATGAAAACAGGATGCTCATGGATAATATTTCAATATTAATATTAGCTCATTGATAATGTTTTATTTATGTAATTAATTCATTATTTGTAATACTTTCTTTAATCCCCGAAAATACGTAAAGTATAAAATAAAGATAAAATATTAAAGATTTAGAATAGCATAAAAGAAAATAGTTCAATTCAAAACCTTCTCATAAAATAAAAATTAGGATAATATTAAAGCAGGCAGAGCAATTTAAAGTCCTGCGATGCATTTAAATGTGGAGATTAAAATACGCGAATATGAATAACAAACCTTCATGGAGGAGTCAGCATAAGGAAGAGAAAATGTTTATTACATAAATAACTCATTCTAAACCATTTAAAAACCAAAGTAGAATCTTCCTATCTTTTAGCAGTATGATGAAAATATCTTCAATTCAGTAATTTGAAGATTTCTTTCGATGATAAAAGTATAAGCAAGTCAGCCCCAATATCTCAATTTTTGTAATCACTGCTTTAAGAAATGAAGAGACTCGATTACGATTGTGTCAATATATGCAAAGCGTCTCGCCTCAATAATCAACATGGACTGTGCGAGTTTTTCGAATTTTCTCCCATACGACATGTAAAGCAGGGAAGTAACCTCTAAAATTCCTTTTGGTAAGCAATGTCCGCCCCTCTTGGATGCATTAATGGAATAGGAGACCGGCCCACCGATAGTCAGAAAGAAAAATATGTCTATGTTTCTTGTGATATTTTTCCAATAAATTATTCTCATAGAGTGATAATAAAATAGAGCGCGTTCTCCTATTCTAAAGAAACAGAAAGTTGGAGCAAACATCTCCAGTTCTTTTTGTATTAGAACGGGCGCTGCATCGCCCTTTGGCTTCTTTTTCCTCCGTGCATTTAACCGTGCATTTTAGAAATTGCATTTTAGGAAACATAAACTTGTTAAGAAGCGATTCTCTAAATTTCGAGTAACACCTAAAATTCTTCTTTTCATGTCATACATTTATTTAATTGTGTGTTTACTAAACATAAATATATGCAAGAAATGTTAATTTTGTTCATAACTCTGATCATTTCGTATGAAATATAATAAAACATTACGAAAAGTTCATATAAAGGAATATTTTGGGTTTTTAATCATTTTGGGGGTAAAATATTACACAAGAAAACTTATTAATGGAATATAAATGCCAAATACTTAAAAAAAAATCAAATTTAAATTTATTTACAGCCAAAAAAATGGAACCATTTCTTTTGAAAAGCATTATAGGCTAGTAGACCTTTTTCTCCCTTCGCTCCAACAGCATAGAGTAGTAATAGCCAACAGTATAGATTGTTGCCAAAGATCACCAAGCCATCGTCGCATATGTTGAACTACGAAATCTTCGAACTAAAACTAATTCTAAATGAGTGCAGTCTATTCCATGGTGCAATATACTATAATAATTTTACTTCTGCAAACAATGTAACCTGTTCCGTGCAAATTAATGGCAGAGTGATCATCAGCAAATGATCAGTAAGTCACCACGTCACTTCTTCCTGATTGTGGATAACGCGGCTTGTAAAAATCCCATGAGATTTATTATCCCGTGAGTGTTATGTTTTCTCCAAACTGGCAACCCCGATGCGCTCTCTATGTGATGTCTACTCGTTCCTTAAAGGAATGATTACAACGCTGAGATATTGGGGTGCAAAACTACTTGTTTATACTTTATCATCAAAAAGAATCATAAAATTTCGAAAATGTTCCACGAAATTCAAAATTCCATGAAAATTAAGCTTGCAAAAAGGAAACACACTCACCCGCCAGATCCCCAATCGCCATGGCGTTGATGAGGTACTTTCCGTAGGATTCGGGGATGCCCTTGTCCTTGCTGTAGTCGACGATGACGGTGAGGATGGGGATGAAGATGAGGATGTAGGTGGACATGCAGATGCTGATGAGCACGTACACGGGGTTGGTGTAGAGCTGGGCGATGCTGCGCAGGCTCTCGCCGATGCTCTGCGTGCTTTGGTTCTTCGCTCGAATCTTCACAGCGCCCCCCTTCTTCAGCACCGGCGTCTTCACATCTGCATCGAAGTTGGTGGCCTTCTCCTCCGAGGCCATCTCGCTCGTGATGGAGTACACGCTCGAGGTGCACGCGGCATTCACGGATCCGTAGAAACCATTCTGCCAAAGAAAAATCCCAAACTAGAATTGGAATCGTTTCTAAACTGGAAAATGCTTACAACTATCTTACGAAGTGAGCATTCGTGCTTGAGGTAAACATTCCTGCTATGGCAACTCTAAACTGAAAAAGTTTTTTTTTGTAGAAATTACATAATATAACATTTCATACAGTCTTCTATTTCATTTAATCAAATATAATGTACAAGGTCACAAAGATTTCAAACAGAAGAATCGGACAAAAGTTAGCATAGATCAGAGATGATACTATGGAAAAAAATAATGAGTTAATTCAATTTCGTTTAATGTTAATGTTGTTGTTAATTCGTTAATTCAATAATGAATCGTTTAGTTGTTAAAAAGAACTTAAACGTTTGAGAGACATGAACTAAATTCTTTTTTAAGATTAAAATTATAAATTTTTTAGTAAGCCCGTGTTTTTTCTGAAAACACTATTTACAATAACGAGTAATTGATTCATAAAATGGCTTGTGGGGTTCTGATGTAGCGGAGATTAAAAACTATTAAATATAAGATAAAAGAATGTTAAAAAAGAATCAGAGAAAAAAAGAAGAAGACAGAACAATCTTAAATGTTACAACAAAATGACAGAATTTAAGATTAATATAGTACTAATAATCGGAATCAATATAGTAATAAAATAACAGGCTCCAGAAATGTGGGAGGCTCATATTGCCATAATTATACAGGGAATAGAACGGTAATCTTTAGGATATTGAACGGTAATGAATGTTGTCAAGATTCTATCTTAAGAGAAGGTGTAGATTCAAAGTCCCCAAAGATTTATTTTCTAGAAAGAGATCATTTAGTCACTTTAATTTAGTGAGTCATTTAGTTGTTGCAAGAATTTACAAGATAGTGAGCGTTAAAATTCCGGAATCATAATAGCCGCCAGCAGGTGTTATTTTCGAATCCGCTGTTAGGGTCTATTGCATTCACTAATTTCATGTGATTCGAATGAGACTTTAAAAACGTGTATAAAGTGCCTCGTGTCGATAGTCACTCTGCCTGAGGGTATTTTCTGGGTTTATTCCCCTATATGTAAACTAAATTTGTTACAGTTACCCCTAAAAATCATACCGGAAGGCAATATCCTGGCTCTCAACACTCATTGGCGGGTCATTCGTTGTATACATTAATGGAACGCAAAGTCCATTGATCTTCAGAGATGCTCTATCATGCTGCGTTAACAGGGACGGATTTAGAGGAAAAGGGGCCCTAGGCTATTTCACTTACGAGGCCCTTTCACCTCACATTTTTAAGATTGTAAATTACATGAGAGATAATGAAATACATCATTACTGGGATATATATCAATATGTTAAATGAAACATGTTGTGGTGGGTACTAATCTTTATAAAAATTGTGCCACAAGAAAAAAAAAAAAATCGAGGACACTTATTTGGACATTTGTTCTCAGCACCCTATAGAGTACTTGTAACAATAACTCATCAAACGTAACACACAACATTTACAAAGAAACAAAATTCAAATCATAGTCACATGTGTAGAATTTCTCTTATTTTCGATTCAGTGTCTACTGTTTTTAGAACAGTGTCATTCTAATTTTGCTAACCATTTGAATGTAGGCCCCTCTTGACCTTGAGGCCCTAGGCTGAAGCCTAGTTAGCCTATAGGAAAATCCGGCCCTGTGCTTATGGATCTGTGCTTATGAAGAATAGATTATGTATCAGAATCAGTTGGCATACCTTCCTCTCTGTCTTGGGCGACATCTTCGGCCTGTATCCCGTGCACACGACGTTCTCGTCGGTGTCGGCCCTGGGCCTGACCAGTTCGACCACGGGGCCGAACACCCCGCTCTGCATCTGCTTCACGCGGTTCTTGCAGGACGCCTTGCACACGTCCATGCTCTCGATGGGACAGTTGCTCAGCGAAGTGGTGCGAGCCAGTTTCCTCTCCACCACCTCCTCGGAGTCTTCCAGGTCGGATTTGGAATCTTCCACCGACACCACGGCGTTGTTCAAGGTGGCGCATGCATTCTTCTTGGCCCCTGTAAGAAGATATGCGTTTAATGAGTTGATTTCGAAACACCACTTAGTAGCTGACGACATAAGACGATTTGGAAAACACACTTAACTAGGACCCATGAAATCCTTAGATCCCTTTACCATTATCCATGGATCTGTTGAATCCCTTAACTAGGATCCATGGAATCTTTAGATCCCTTTACCATTATCAAGGGATCTGTTGAATCCCTTAACTAGGATCCATGGAATCCTTAGATCCCTTTACCATTATCAATGGATCTGTTGAATCCCTTAACTAGGATCCATGGAATCCTTAGATCCCTTTACCATTATCAAGGATCTGTTGAATCCCTTAACTAGGATCCGTGGAATCCTTAGATCCCTTTGCCATTATCCATGGGTCTGTTGAATCCCTTAACTAGGATCCGTGAAACACTTAGATCCTTTAATCAAAATTCACGAATCCTTAATCCAGGAATCCATGAAATGGGTTTTAGAGTATGGATGGAAATTTATTCATTATCTTTATTTTTAATCACTTCTAACTATAATTTCCTTCTTCTGTAAACTAATGTAGTAAAATATAATATTAATTTTAACTTTGTCAAAATAAAAAAAAAATTAATAGTTTCATATCAGTTAGAAATTGCTTTTAATGGGGAAAATAAGGTTGCTGTGACCAACATTTTGAAACTGACAAAGTGTCCGACAATCCGAAATTTGAAATTAAGAAACTATAAACAACAAAACTTTGAACTTGATGAAGATACTTGATCAATATTTTGAAATTGAGAAAATACTCTCAACAGTACTTTGAAATTAAAAGATACCGTGATGAGTACTTTGAGATGCACTGTCATGTAATACGTTGGAATTGAAATTATACTGCAACTGAAATTGTGAAAATACTGTCATCAGTACTTTGTCAAAAGTATTTATTGAAATAGTACTGGCTCACTCTCACTTTAGTTACTCAGCAAATATATAACTGACCTTCCTGTACATGAGTTTTACCGTAACATTTTTTCAATTCCTACTATTAGTTTACACTCTCCCTATATATATCTTGTTCTAATTTTCAATCGTTCATAAAATACTTTTTATTCATCCACTCAAGTTCAAATACATTTTTTTGAACTTGTGGTGGATGACACTGGATGTGAATGCATTTTTTTCAAATATAAATTCATTCACTAAATTTAATTAATTAATTTTTTTTTTTAGATTTAAGTTGCACGTATCTAATAATAGATGGCGCCAGATGCAAGAGGAAAATTTCAACTTTATTCGTAAAGGACGTATTACATGACAGTGCAAGAGAGTGAAAAAAAGTTGGAATTGACATTAATTTTTTTTTTTTTTTTTATATTACTTGTTTTTGTTTTGTTTACTGTATTTTAAAAATAACTGGTCCATTTAAAAATTTTTTCGAAATGAATTCCGAAGCTTTTAAGAAACAGTTGAAAAATATTCTTTCAGTTGACTGAAAACACAAGAAAGCACTCACACAGTCGGGCGTAGGCCTCCGGGTACTTCACCCACTGGGGCACGCTGAGGAGGAGGGAGGGGGGCAGCACGTGCATCACGATGCCCCCCAGGATCAGGAAACCCCCGGACAGGCCGAACGCGTCCAGGATGGACTCGATCATGATGGGGAAGACGAGGCTGCCCACGCAGGCCCCGGAGAGGGCGATCCCGGAGGCCGTGGCGCGGTACTTCTCGAAGTACTGGTTCACCACCACCTGGAACAGGGTGTTGGCGAAGGCGAAACCCATGCCTGAAAGGAAGAACCTATTAATATTCAAAAGATAGTGATGAGCACTTTGAGATACACTGTCATGTATACATTGAAATTGAAATTATACTGTTATTGAAATTGTGAAAATAATGTCATCAGTACTCTGTCAAAAGTATGTATTGGAAATATTAGTGGCTCACAATAGAATAGTCAAGTAAAATCGAATCTTAAAAATTAATATGCTTACCTGAAGCAAATACTACAAAATCCTATATTTTCGTAAAAATAGCCAGAAATTGCATCTGTGATAAGGGTAATGCGATTTTACTGCCAATGCAAATATGACACGATAATCATTCATTTGTGTCTTAATTTCATAATTTAAAAAATGTAATGTTCTCATTCATGTTGAATTCAGGGAATTTTTAGAGGCCTAGAACGTCAGAAAAGAAACAAAAGCGATGGTAAACACTAACTTCAAACTAATATCAGCAAATAAACAGTTACGCTTATGCCAATGACTACCGATAAAAATAATTGTTTGGTTTGGTTTTGGACTTTTATATGCCTTTTGGCCTCTATGCACATTTTTTTGTTATTGAGATATACAAAAATATTAGTTTTCAGTTTCGAATTCGTAATATTGATGTATTGAAAAATCGAATTACAATTGCCAGGCATTGATTCGTCCAATTTCAATTATTGATTCATCATCGCTTCATAGAATCTGAAGCCTGGATTAAGAAGCCATCTGTAATTCACGTGATGCCTTGATAGACAGACCTGCCCACAGACTAGACTGGGAGTGTTGCGAACAATAAAATGAGTTATTTCCCTTCTATAAAAATGCGTACTAAAAGAGTTCTTTCATGATGTCCTTTGAAATATATTTCATTGGTATCCACCTACGCTTTACTAAAATGAGCATAGATCTCAAGCTCTTTATGGGACTTACAAATCACTACTGGAAATCTACTTTCTACTGAAAATCCTCGTTCAATCTTTTGCTGTAAGTCGTAAAAATGAGTCGGCTTAATAATCATGCTCTATTTGATCCATCTTTATCATGATTAAAGGAGGTCATGCTCAATCTCGCTATAATTCGATTCTTTAGTTTGACAAGTGTGAGGAATTGGGAATTGATAGCAATTTTTCTTTCTCATATATCTTTATAAAGAAGTTCAAATGCAATTACTTCATATCCAAAAGTTTCCAATATACTAAAATACAAATTTTTCCTTCATATAGTACACGGTACTAGATGTGTTCCATGTGACTAATGGCCCATGGAATACATCTAGTACCATGTAACTGTCGAGTACTGTACCATACAGTGCAACTAATGACACATGGAATACATCGATCCTGGCAGTCACACAGTGTGATACGGTACTCGATGGTTACACGGAATACATTGATAACCCTGTAACTATCGAGTACTGTACCATACTGTGTGACTGGCACACGGAATACATCGATAACTGTGTAACCGCTTAGTACTGTACCGCACCGCGTAACTAATGGCACGCAGAATACATCTAGTACTGTGTAACCGTCGAGCATTGTACCATACTGTGTGACTAATGACATACATCGACACGCAATTAGGAAACGTGGAATAAAATAAAAGTAGATAAGGAAAAAAAGAAGACAGTATTACCGTGTATTCCTCCCCAGCAGACGGCCAGCCAGGTGATGCTGGGGGCGATGCTGCAGAGGGCGGCCCCCGTCGCAGCCACCAGGCCCCCGCAGAAGGTCACCGTCCGGATGCCGAACCGCTGCCCGATGATGCCCACCAGGGGACCTGAAGTAGAAAGTATCAGTATAAAGTACTTTAACTCAGGATCTGCACTCTTGACTATAGACATAATAACTTAATAGCTAATTTACATCTTTTGACTATAGATCTTTGATATATAGATAATAGATGAATTTCCGACAAAAAAATTCAGATATATATCTAATTAATAACCTTAAATGTACACAAGTACTTACTTGCACACACGGGTTCATGGATTTGGTTTAGATGTTACTGTCGACCAAGTGGGATAAGAGACAACAACATAATCTAAACATAGTATTTCTTGCAATTTATGAAACAGTAGCTGGTTCTGGCCACTTTCCATCATTAGCTATTTCTTCGAATTACAAATGACCTTTAGTTTTATTTCATTGAAAAATGTTCTATATATGATATGTCAAGTAGGCAGATTATGTTCAAATATAAAATAATATTTCATTTTTTTATAGGGAATTTTTGAGCATTCCTGATAAAATAAGAATAATAATTATAAAAATGAGAATTTTGTTAAAAAAACAAAACAGGTATAGTACATTGTTTTTACAAAGTTTTTTAAAGATGCATATAACTTTTTTAATTCTGTTTTTCTGAGATTCAAAAAATTATCTCAAAGCCATTAATGAACTATGAAATAGATAGTAAAACTAAAAGAAATTAATTTTTAGAAATTAGCAACAGCTCAGAATCAAACTTCAAAGAAAAAAAGTTTAAAAATATTTTAAAAAGTATATACAAAAATTTAAAAGTAAATCCTTTACAATCTGCATTTGCTATTTCAATAAAAAAAAAATTTCAGTACGTCACAAAAAAAAATATTCCCGGCATGAATATCAAAGTCAGCTTAAGTCAGTGAAGAATCAGATCTAAGTCACACATTTCACTCAATGCTTTTCCCATAGAAGCATCATTGATAAATAATCGCTAAATTGATTTTCATGATTTTACAGTCTTTATGATTTTGTACAAATTTTCTAAGCATCCATTATGCTAAGTAAGCGAAAATTTCAGAATTCTTATTTTAAATATTAAAATATGAACTATTCCTTTTGCTTCCTTTATGTATTTTACTAACGTATTTTTTAAAAGTTTAATAATTCTTTAAGTATCTGACACCATTTTTTAATTATCAATTATTAAATTAAATTTTTTTTGTAATTTAACAAACATGACATTCATTTAATAGTAGTTTTCATTGATACTAATAAAGATTTTGTCATTAAGAATTGATTTCAAGTTTGTTTTAATTTAAATTTAATTTATGAATATTTTTAAACAAAAATTAAACAGTTTTGCATAACTTAATCCTAATTTTTTTTTTAATTAAGAATACACAGCTTTAAAATGACAAGTAAATGATTACATTTAATTTAATTCTTTTGCTAAAATTTTTCTTCAATGTTTATTTTATTAGAACCAGTTGTTATCCACTGTTATCTCAAACAACAGGCAAATGGAACGATAAAATGATTTCATAGTTCCATATTTAAAGATAAAAAAAAAATTATTTTACTCTATAAAAAAAATTGTTACTTTTTATAAATAAAACAATTATGTAAATATTTGTCGTTCGAAGAAATAAGGACAGCAAAAAAGGAAATTATTTTTCAGTTGGATTCTAGAATTATCAGCAAATATATGTCATCATTTTTAATCTATTCTTTTAAATTGAAACATAGCTAAATGGAATTTTCCTCCACTAAAACATTATCAACTTTTTACTTCTCATTTAAAGATATTCTTAATGCCCCTAATTTAAAAATTATTTTATTTTACTTTATAAAAATGTTTTTACTTTTTATAAATAAAACTGTATAAGCGTGTATTTGTCCTTTGAACAGAAAATGGCAGCATTTTTCTGTTGGATTTACTACTCACCTTAAAAATAAAGACTTCATTTTACAGATAAATAATTTTTTTAAGTGAATTTAGGAAACTATGAAAAAATTTCAATTTTAATTTCTTACTTAAAACTATCGTAAGAAATACAATGTCATTATAAATACAAGTGTTTTTAGAAAGAAATGTTTATTATAGAAACGAGCCATTCTCTGTAATTAGCTGGTTTTTAAAATAGATGATCTATGTTTTTATTTCATTGGAAAGCAACATAAAAAGCAACATATAGCAACATAAAAAAAAATTATTGCTATTAACATTTTAAAAAATGCACACATCCAATTTTAGTCTATTGTAAGTGGAATAAAATACAATGACATTCTTTAAGCATTGTTTTCATGTTTTAAAAATTCTGTAACTCCCCGTACACACATTAACTTTTTTAAAGAGTACTCTAACTTTCGAAAAATAAACTAATCAATAATAAATTGAAACTCTTGATGGATTATACCGAGTATATATCATTGTATTACCCATGAGTATGGGTATTGTTTTCGGTAACGACCTGAAATGATGTCCGATCCGAAATAAAGTTATGCCAAAAGGAAACAATGAAAATTGGAAACAATGTTAACAACAATGGAAGACCATGTTAAAGCGCCTGATCATGAAAGGAAAAGAATAGCCCGTTCGAAGCCTGAAACTCGTGCCCGCCAAAATGCCCTTCAACGAGAGCGTTGAGCTCTCAAGAGGCAACAGGCTATCAACCCTCACGATGACAATATTAAACACACGAAATGTGTTCAAACTCCTTCTCTTTACTCTCCCTCCTTTCTTGTCCTCTCAAGGATACTTTTAATTCGTCCTCTTCAGTTACTCCTTCCTGCTCCCATTGCTTCTTGAACAATACTCATTCCGATTTAAACGACTACTCTCATGAGAAACAGTGGCTAAAAGTCGAAGAACGTTTCTTTAAATCAAATTGCAATAATTTTCTCTGTCGACTTGGATGAAGCTGACTTTTGTAAAACGTGCAGCGATCATATTCGTAAACGCAACGTTCCAAATCTTGCAGCCAATTATGGCTTTCGATATCCTGAGCAACCCTCCTGTTTGTCTGAGTTGAATGACTTGGAAGAGCGTCTCGTTGCTCTTCGTATCCTTTTCATGCAAATACGAGAGCTTGGTCGGAATGGTCAATATGGTATCAAGGGATCCGTTACGAACGTTCCTAACGACTTGCAGAAATCGGTCGACTGTCTTCCTCGTAATGTAAACGATTCAGCCACTATCTATGTGAAATTGAAGAAACGTCTCTCTTTCAAATCGCACTTTATGTATCAATGCGTTAATCCCAATCGTGTTTACAATGCGGCTTTGTATCTAATGAACAAGCCTTTACACCAATCACAAAACGTTAATATCGATTTGGAATGGCTCGAAAAAATTTCGAACAGAATCGTTTCCTGAAGGTTCAAATGCTTTTGCTGACCTGAATCCTATCTCTTCGGAAGAGAACGATGAGTCTGATATAGACGACGATGAACACCTGGTGAAGACCAAATGCTTTAGTCAGTATTGTTTGATGATCTTGCAGAAGAGCTCTCTTACCCAAGAATCTACTGTGGTGATATGCGTCGTTTTACGAGAAAGAAACCTCCCACCTACTCAGAGATTGTTAAATCTGAATTGAGACGTTATGATCGTCGAGGTGCTACACCTCAAAAAATTTTGTACAGCCATCAAAAAAATTTACATAAACTTCTTTTTAAGTATCATAAAAATTTGTCTTCGAAACAGAATTCCTGCCGATTCCTCTTTGACCGCGCAACAAGTTCAAGACCAACAATGTTTACGTCAACTATTTTACAAAAATCAGGCATACAAGTTCATGAAGACGATCAAATGCAGTCCGGCTCACTGGGAAAACGAAAAAATCGCGTGTGTGCTCAAATCCAACAATTTGGTATGCCAACACTCTTTTTGACATTGTCTGCTGCCATTTCATGTACCAATAATGCAAATACAAAAAATGTAAACACCAAAAATGCAGATACCCATGGGTAAACTGTACATCGGCATTAGACGATTACATTTTTTTTTTTTTTTTTTTTTTTTTTTGTGCTTCAATTGCTTATTTTCAAATAGAACCATATTTATGCAACTAATTAATTAAAACTTTATTATAGTAACTGTCAATATGGATAGAATAATATTCACATTAAAATTATTATTATTTTTTGTATTTGTACTTTTTTCGGACTTTATGGGATTAGTAGAACAACAAAGTGCACGAGGAGGACGAAATGTTTCTGAAGATGAGGAACAAAAGGATCTTTCAGCGGATTAAAAAAAAAAAGATTTAGCCACTATAACGAAAATTATGGATGAATTTATACAAAATGATTTAAATTTTGATACAAGTTCAAAGGCAAGACGAAGAGTAAGTGATGGAGAATTTCTTGCTATCGACTTGCTTGATTTTAACAGGAAAAGCAAATGACGTTAAATGTCATTTTAACACACAACACACACAAAGTAAAATTGTGAAAGAACCTTCCTCACCGCTATTGTGACTTCGTTGCTCGAACTTTTTATTATGATTTTCATGAATGTTTTCTGAATAAAAATCTATTTTAAATATTGGGTACTTACGTATTAGCGCCAGCTCAGCAGAAGTTGCGCCAATAAAGAGCTGTCAACGCGCCAAAATAGAGATTGTTTTGATTCTATGTTAAACTCTATATCGGCCCATTTTCCACCGAAATCCGATTCACTACTTTGTTTTTTAAATAAAGTGTTTTGAATTTTGAAAATGTTTTGATTTTAAATAAAGTGTTTTATATATTTTATGATTTGTCACGAAAATTTTAAGTGTAGATTGGCGTCACTTAAAAACCGCCAAATCTGTAGCTGAGGTGGCATTAATACGTAAGTACCAATAATAAATAGGTCTATATTTAATGTCATAAAAAGGTATTTTAAAGGAAATGTCGAAAAATGAAACCTCATACATTTTCTTATTTTCTGTTCTGTTTTTATTTATCACCATTGCATACGTGTTAAGATGACCTCTTTTAACGCTGTTTCGCTTAGCTCATTTAAATTATTTTAACGTATCCCTTGCATTAAGTGGGGCCTTAATGTATGGAGCAAGTAATGTAAATGAAGTTGCATGTTCATCTGAAATGTTTATAAACATCGTCGTACATTTTGTAAATTATCGTCTGTTTGGCGATGTGGCGAAATTGAGGGGGCGGGATAGACTCAATCCAAATAATTATCTAATTATTTCATTTTATATCAACCACCATTTCATAAACATTGTTTGGAGATGATTTTTAATTGCCAGAAAAAAATCACCTATAATGTGTAATTTAGCATTTTTACTCAATACTTTATATAGATAACAAAAACTTTGGCAAAATTTAGACCCAATGTGTCAAATCCATCGCTAGGATGTCAAATTGACAGTAAACAAACAAAATGGCTGCCATAGTTAGATTTTAGGTAAAATGACATTACGCCAAAATTCATTTTGAAAATCGCTATTACGCCAATATTGATTGCCAAATCGTTAACTTTTATTTCTAAATTGTTTTTAAGCCAAGTTTCATTTTTTTAACGCCAAATTTTATCACCATTCTGTCTAAATTTATCGAGAAATTGGTTTTAAGCCAAATGTTATTACTTTAATGTCAAATTTTAATACTATTGCGTTAAATGTTATTGGTAAATTACTTTTAGGCCAAATTTTATCGCTTTAACTCCAAATTATTTTGTGAAAATTTGTTTTGTTAAATCACCAAAATAACATCGAAATTAATCGCTATTACGCCAGAATTATTCACTAATTCGCCAAAATTTATTGCTATTACTCATATGGATCACTATGGATATTCATAATTATTAGAAACCAATAATTTTCCTTAAAATATTTAGGAACTACATTCACATCCAATTTACCCAATTAATTCATAAAAAAATGAATTCAGAGGCCCTTTCATCTATTTTGCTGGCTGTTAATAACGCCCACCATTTCATTCACCTGTCATTCAATACTTCCAAAGCACGGCCACATGAAATAATTAAAAAAAAAAAACGTGGACAATAAAAGGAATAAGAGAAAAATTTAAGAAAATGATAGCCTTTTAAAAAAAAAAAAGTAATGATATTCTGCGCGAATTGAAATATCAATGACCACAAAACCTTAATTATACCAACAGTATTTAAAAAGGAATTAATTATTTGATAATCAACTAGTAGTTATTAATAAAGTAAAAAAATAATTTCTTGTTTGTTTTATGCTTTCATAGTGGCAACATCATAACAATTGTCTATATTTTGCATTTTTTACATACACTTATAATAATAATATCGGATTAATCTATAATACATTGGAATAATCATTTTTAAAAAAAGATATATTACTGTTCCTGTTTACTATAAAAAATTTCTGCAAATAACAATGAAATCAACATTAAAACAGTTCATTATATTATTTGAAAAAGAAGAAATAACGAATTACTCTTATTAAACTATTATAACCATAATGAAATGGGTGGAACATTGATGAAACATTCCGGGTAGCTAGATTGGCGATATTCTCAAGGATACAGGATTCTAAATTTCAACCAAAACTTTTATTAAAAATATAATGGTTAATTTAAATATCAGAAACATAATTAAATAAATAATCTAGATGCAATTTTTAAACGATTAAGCAATTAACAGAAAAATAATTAAATAAATATTCTAGACACAAATTTTAACGTTGTTATAACATATTTCGAACATTGTGATACAAAGAAAAAAAATCTCGGCAGGTATCCTAATATATTTTGTTCTTTAACGATTTCTTTATTTAATGACAATTTCATATCCTCAAGCCAAATGTCCAATTTGATAAATTGGCAGATGTTGGCGAATTTCGTTTCGTAAAGGGGTAAAATTTAAAACTAAATACATGTGACTAAATTATAAAAATCGCCAAAGAATGGAACTGTGTGGCATTAGTTCCATTTATTTTAAATGACGAGAACATAAAAATGGATGAAAAGGATGGCACCACATTACCTGACAGACATCGGATCGAATTTCGTATAGTAAAAGGCAGCGTTGCCTCTGCTCTTTTCACGTGATACTGCTTAATTACGGCAACGTACAAAATGCCAATCATTCGGGAGAGTCCGGACAATATCATATTGATCATACAGGCCGAAAGTGCGACAACCCATGCTCTACCTGTATCGGGTTCTTCTAAGTCAATCATTTTGCGTCTTGATCAATATTTACCAAAACATGAAACAAAGGATCTGCAGTCCAATGTACTCAACAATAAGTCGTCAATAAAATTCCAGCACCTTTTTGACAGATTCTACAACAATAAACCGACAAACACAAATAGAATCCAGGTTCATGCTTCCCACACTGTTTGCACAGACACAACAGTTGTTGAGAAACGGATAAATAATTCCCAATCAAAACTTTTCTCGTATTAAAACAAACTTTTCAAAGTTGCGATGATAATAACAATAATGCATTTTGCGCAGTCATTTCTTGAATTGTTATTATTTTAACAAATTCATTCCTTTTAATATTAGTTAGGGAGAGAGATTGGCGAGTGACAGGTTCACATGACAGTTCTGTCGAGATGTCTTATCTATGTGGATCGAATTCTAATTGTGAAGTCAGCCATCGAGAAAGTTTCAATTGATAGGAACTACTGAAAACAAATCGATTGTCTTTCTGTCGTGAAAATTAGGTAAGTCTTAAAGGGGGACGCGTATGACTGAGCCTAACTGATAAGGGACTAATCATAAGATTGATAAAAATAATTTATTTTCGTTTATTTAAAGAAGTATGAAAATATTTCAAACTTTGGTTTAATAATTATTGCAGACACCCAAATTTGTTTGTTTTTATTTACCTTTTGTCTCTAACAACAAAATGCCGATGATATTATCGTGTGTAACCTGCTTTTGCCTGTTTTAATCTCACAAATTCTTAAAGTAAATATTACTAGGAAGACGTGATAGATAAAATATTTTTTTCACATTTATTTGATTCATAAGAAAATAATAATATATATTTTTGAAATGGATATAGAAAAATTCAATAAGTCTTGATTTGAATAATTAGCATTACTTATTGTTTTTGCTTTTGAAATGAACCAATTTTCATTAAACAGTAGCGGATTTTTAAAGGATTGTTAAAACATCGCTATTTTTCAGTTCCCACTATTAGTTCACACTCTCCCTATATATATCTTGTTCAAATTTTCATTCGTTAATAGAATACTTTTTATTCATCCACTCAAGTTCAAATACATTTTTTTAAGCTTGTAGTGGATGACACTTGATGTTAATACAGTTTTGTCACATATTAATTCCTTAATTAAATTTAATTAATCAATTTTATTTTTATATGGGAGAAAAAAATTTCTCAAAATGTAGTTAAAATAAAATTTTTCTTTGTTGACCTAAGTAGGAATTGGCTTAAATTTTTTTTTTTATATTATTTGTTTCACATTTATTAAATCATAAGAAAGTAATAATAAATATTTTTGAAATGAATATAGGAAAATTTAATAAGTCTTGATTTGAATAATTAGCATTATTTACTGTTTTTAGTTTTAAAATTTACCAATTTTCATTTAACTTTAATGGATTGTTAAAACACCTCTATTTTTTTCTGTAAAAATATAAAATTGCTTAATATAATTTTTTATTTAATATGCTATATTAGCATATGAGTATAATTCTGCTTTCAATTTGATGAATAATTATTTAATGTAAGTAAGTTAAAAAGTTTCCATTTAATGAAGCATTAAAAAATTTTTTTGCACACTTTTTTTTTTTGTGAAAATAATGATATGCTTAAAGAAATTAATTTAAAAATATAGATAAATTAAAAAGTTATAGTTAAATTCAATTATCTATAACCGTTAGAGATGCAGCGTCATTATATAGGGTTACCCAACAATAATTAAAATTAAAAATATTAGTAGATATTAACAATGTAAATACTTTTGATTTATTTAAAAGGTTATAATTTTAATTTTAAAAAAGACTTTTAAATTACAACGATTCCGTTTGAATTCATGATTTTAGTAATAGCTATAACAAAGCAGATAAACATATCAAAATAATAATAATCAGTAGAATCAAAATAATCGATAGAATGATATTTTTATATAGTTAATAATTAAAATATTCCAATGAAAATTATTTCGAATATTAAATCGTTAAATTGCAAAAGGCAGAATTTGAAACGGTGCATATTTTCAACACTTTAATAAATATTTTTAACCTCTATTTCTACTTTTTACTATCTATTTTTAAGAACTGGAAATTTAACAGATTGTCGAATAATATGATGAGAACAAATTTAGTTATTCAACTTACTACATATATTATTAATATATTAAGTACTACTTAATATATTAATAATATATGTAGCAAACTGAATAACTAAATTTATAATAATAATAATAATAAATTACTTACTTAATAAATAAATTATTACTACTTAAATAATTAATTACTACTTAAATTATTACTTAATATGTTAATAATATATGTAGTAAGCCGATAGTAAGCTTAAAAGGTCACATTTATGTGAATTGTTTAATATTTCGGAATTATTTGAAAGCATTCGATTTAATATTGGAAACAGTTTCATTTTGTTAAATTTCTGTGTCACTTAACGGGGAAGGAAAACCACAAAAAACATATTTTATGTTTAATGTTTGATTTTACTTTTAAAGTTTAATATGCACCACATATATATTATTATTGCACCTTTTATGAACAGGTTTAAGATTTTAATAATTTAATGATTTTTTGGGAATTATATCAGACTGCAGATTCATCTGCCATCATTGTTAATCTATTCTTTATAAACTGGAATATAGCTAAGCGGATTTTTTCCTCCACAAAATACTAGAACTCCTTATCAATCGTTTACTTACTATTTATCGCTTGTTCTGCTATCAACAGTTTTTTATATCGCATTTTACAGATACTTTCCTTTTTATTTTGGCACAAATATCATTAATTTCTACAAAATATTGTCTCAAATAATTTTTGATATCAGAACATATTACTACATCATTCGATAGATAAATATTGCTTTTTAAAATACTAAGAGCAGAACAGAATTCTTTAAGACTTTTATATAAATGATATTACTCAGTTTAAGGGTTTCTAAAATATTGGAGGCAAATATTGGCTATAGAACTCAAAAACGATTTAATTTTAAATGATTAATTTTAAGAAGATTGAAGTTATTCCTAATTCTACAAAAGTTTTGAAAGAGTAAAATGAAAAATGAAGATGAAAGTATTAGTTGTTTAAGGATAATTTTGAATTAAGGTTTAATTATTTGGCGATTTGTTTTGGCGATAAATAACGAAAAGTAGAAATGATTGCTGTGAATTGTTGTAAGATATTATTATGCTTTAAGCAATTACACCGAAATAATTTTTTTAACAATCCGCATGTCATAAGCCGTTTTGTTTTCTATGTACATCGCTACTGCATGATTTAGATTTAATGATTGCTTTGCAGAGTATACCAATCGACTGCTTTCGAACAAGTGATGGCACCAAAACATTGCTTAAAGGAGTGTATTAACAAGTGAATACTCATAATTCTGTAAGGGGAGATAACTATGGAATCTTATATTTAAAAATTAATTAATTTCGGGAAAAAATCTTTCTTCTAAAGAAATAATAATCTAGCATCTTCAAAAGAAATAATCTAAGGAAAAAAAGTGGAACTTTATAGCGTTTCAGAACAAAATTCACGATAAAAGCAAAGCAGTTTTGATAAATTTATTTTCCCCCTGGGTTGCATGTTAGTGGATGATTCCTAAATAACAATTATATATTGGAGAGCGAATAATACTTTAAAAAGTAAAATAAGAAAAATAAATTGGAATTTAATTTCGATTATAAAACAGTTACTTTAGCAATGAAATTTGTTCCATTGTCGCCAATATAATTGTCGACAACAAGAAACACAATTTTTCTGAAAATATTGAAATATTGGGGCCTAACAAATTGATTAATATAAAAGATCGTTTTATTAATAATTACTAAAAATTTTTTTTTTTTAAACATTTTGATTAAAAAATATACTAATGTTTTTATACGTTACAAGCATACAAACATTTAGTATGCTTGTAACAGATAGCAGATCTAACTTGCTTCAACTTATTACTCGAGTGAAGTTAGAATACGCTCAAATATCTTTTCTATTTTGATGATGATCTAGACATCATTTGATGAATTATTTCTGTGGTCGTCTTACTAAATACTGTGTTGATTCTTTCTGATATTTTATAATAGCTCTAAAGCAGTGGGGCTCCAAACTTTCCAGTCTTAGAGCCATACTGTTTACTCCAGTAAGTACCAAGGGCCAAAACCGTTTTAATTTTTCTGCCATTATCTATAATATCTAGACTAGTCGCCGAGTACGCGCTCTGAGCGAGCGTACGCTTGCTAAATTCACTGGTTCAATTACTACAATTAGTATTGCGTGTAGCGATACGACTGTGACACTTGACGACATCTAGTGGTTAAAAGCGGAAATAGGTAGGTATATCTACCGAGGGTAATCGCGGGATGTTCACTAATTTATGATGTTAGAGGGATTCATTTCAATTATGTGTTAATTGTTACGCTTATGTTAAATTTTCTGCGTATTATGCTTGTCATTACGCTTTACCTAGTAAGTAAATAAAACCGAGTTATTATCATTCTGTGTTTTTTTTATCCAACTTATTACAGAAACAATATGCTATTCGCTGTCGCGGGCCGGATTTGGCCCGCGGGCCGTAGTTTGGAGACCCCTGCCGTAAAGGATATTCAACGATTGAATACAAACTATGTAAGAACATCAAACTTGCATTACCTGAAGCACGTCGAAGTGAGTTCCTAATGATGAAAGGAAACGTCGCCTCAGCTCTTGTTGTATTATACACATTTATTACATCTACGTATAAGATACCAATGCTCCTAGACATACCGGACATTAGCAAGTTGATCATAAAGGCCGCGAAGACGACAATCCAGGCCCTTCCCTTATCCGGCTCTTGTAAGTCAAACATTTTTGTTGTACCTGACAAAAATTCACCTACTCAAAAAGCAGTGTACAATATTGGTGCTTTTTGGTCTTGAGTTTAAGTGTTGAGAAGACCCAGAACTTTGTTTGGATAATGTTCCATCAACGAAGAGGGTCGATATTTATATCTCTTGAACAAGTATAAAGGTCAAGTTTAATAGGTATTGAGCAAATGAGTTAACCACCCATAAATTTGACTATCTGTGGAAAGTGTTTTGATGCAGAAATAAGTTGAGGATGGCTTTAAATAGAAGATAATAATAATCATTTTAAATGGTTTATGTTTTAAAGTTTAATCTTTTCTACAATACTTTGAAGAAAATAGGGGTCCAGATATGTTTGAGTGGCAAGTTAGTATGATAATCGACGTGTTATCTATTCAGTTTGCACTTTAATTGTGAAATATTACGCAGTTTCTTGGTGACATGACTTATAAAAGCTCGTCCTTGCTTAAATAATGTACAGAAGCCTTGATTAAAAGTGCACGATGGCTTCAGATAGGTAAGAGTCGCTTCTTATAAAGTTGGTAAATTTCTACTACATGCATTTTTCACTTTTTAAGAAAACACATTCTTTAATAGAATAAATAAAAATCACACTATTTAAACTCTCATTTAAATTGTGTTTTATAAACACATTTGGTGCTGAGTCGACCTTTTTTCTGCTAAGTGTCACGATACATTCTCTTAGGTAAGTTCTTTGGATCAAAATATTGCAATTTATAAACCATGATTTAGAAAGAAATCTTAAAATAAGGTATGCAAACTATCGTATTCTAAAATCTAAATACTGATAATGTTATAAGAAGCATCGATTTTCTTGTAAGAATTACAATTTTTATTATGTAAAAAAAAAAAAAAAAAATTTACAATTTTTACGCGAGGTTTTGTTACACGCCAGTTAAAAATCTAATGAAACCAGAGAAAATGTTTTCGAATTATAAAAAAATATTTTTATTGTTGAACATCGGTTGAACACCTGATGTATACCATCATGAACAAGCCCATAAACGAGAGATGATGGGAATATGCTAACTTCCGAATCGACTCTTAAGGTAACTGCTCCACATTTGAGCTAGAAAAAGGATTGGAAAAGAGTCTGGAGTCTCTAGTGTGCTAGTTTCTAAAAGCAACAGATACCACAACTGGATTTGAACTTTAGCCATTCTACCTCTAATTGTGCACATTACCTCACCTAAGTTACGTAAACATTAGAACGGAGAGTAAAATTTTCTTTTTATATTCTTTTCTCGCTGGTTTAAAACATCGCTTTTAAAATTTTGCAAATAAATGTTTGTTATTATACTAGCAAAAATCTCATTTACAACCTATTAATATTTTAAGAAGAGACGTATGTCTAGAGTCGGATGTATGAAGGAGTCGGAGTCAGTAATCGATATAAAAATCCGACTCCTGATTCTTTTACAAAAATAGTTTTTATGTTTTCAAAATTTTGAGAATTAATCAAGTATGTTAATTAATCAAACCTGTGCCTCGAGTATATCGACCTAACCATACCCATTTACAATCTGGTTGCCCAACCTGCATAATATTTATTTTGATGTATGTGTCTCTTTGTATATCAAGTGATCGGATTTGTTCACACATTTTTTTGTTAAATAATTGTATTTTATGAGCAGATCAAGACGATTTCCCTCTTCAGATGCCATTCAGTGATAACATGAGCAGCTGGAATGCAATAGGGCTCAGACTCGAATTCGCTGACCGCGTCCACTGTGGTCAATGCTTTCAGACACGAAGGGCATTTTTCCTTTAAAAGCACAAATATTTCTAAAAGACATCACCCTTTAATGCCCATTGGAGGGGGTTGTGAGTGGCATGGTGACACTGAAATGCGAATCCCACCGATGTTCAACAATAACAACAACAACAACAATAATAAAAAAGGCGATCTGAATAAGCTAAATGACTACTGAATACTAATGCTAGAAGAGCAATATCGCCTTTAAATTTTTCTATCTAAAATTTAAAGGCAGTATTGCTCTTCTAGCATTAGTATTCAGTAGCCTGTAACTGCAAACATAAATTTTTAAAGGTAACATTTACAATAAAAGTAATAGTTTGAAGCACTATCTGAAAAAACAATGACAGCAATAATAATGACAACAACAAATATTATGATGGAAAGATAAAGAATGATTAAAGAACAGTGTAGATTTTTATTTTATTAGCTTACAAATGTCACGAGAACTTACTACTAATATTATTATGAATAGCTTATTGTTTAATACTATGTTCGAATAAATCTTAAGAAGGAGAAATATCGCATTAGTATCAATACAAATACTTAGTAAAAAGTTTTGTTTAAGAAATATTTTATATTATTAAGAAATTAAAAAAAGGAATCTTTTACCATTTGTTACATAATACCATTTTATATACTGATATTGCATCATTTATTGTAAGAGTTCGTCTGTTATAGAAGATGAAAATAAAAAAAAATTATAATATCCATGTTAATTATTAGGAATTTTTAAACTTAAAATACATACTTTAAACCTACTTCCGATTAAAATCACGAAACGCATTAAAGAATTTCATGTGAATAATTAAAGTATTATCGGAATTTTATTTGTATTATTAACATATTTATTTATTATCGGAATAGAGTCTAATTTAAATATTTTTGGAATTTAAAATAATTTTTAAATTGCGAACTTTTGCTTATTTAAGTATAATTTGAAAAAAAAAAGTTGATTTGAATAGTTGCCAGAAGAAAAAAAACCCATCCTTAGAAGTATAGATAAATTAAACGGAACTAGTTGTTTAGTTTTTCAGAGAGAAGAAAAAAGAATGTGCAATATTTAGGAGATGCAAAATTAATTATATGAAATACGCAAATTAGCACAGTTATTAGAATACGCAAATTAGCACAATTATTAGAATACGCAAATTAACGCAATTATTAAAATACGCGAAATTAGAAATAAAATATGCAAAATTGATTACAAATCTGAAGTTTACTTTACCTGAAAGACACCGTATTGCATTTCGAACAGTAAACGGCAAAGTGGCTTCTGCTCTCGTCACACTGTACGAATCTATGACGGCAACGTACAAAATACCAATCATCCTAGAAAGTCCTGACAATATCATGTTGATGATGCAGGCCGAAAAGGCGATGACCCAGGCCCGGCCCTTGTCTGGCTCTTCTAAATTAATCATTTTTGTTTTTTTTACCAATGGTCAATATTCAACTACACTTAAAATGCCTAGTGCATTGCACCAGAGATCTCGATCGTAAGATATGAACACAGATCAATACTCAACTACACATAAAAGAAAAAAAAAAAACATGCAGTCTCGCACACTGTGTCAAGAGTTCTCGATTCTTAAGAGTCAGATGTAGATGTGACACCTTTTTGGCAAATGTTCTAACCAGGAAGAAAGTCCAAGTTCGAGCTCTTCGCACTGTTTGCACAGGAATTAGTGACAAAATTGAGAAATGTTGGGCAACAAAGGAACAGTCTCCATAAATTTACCTTTCCCTCAAGAATCTTTTCTGGTGATAAAAGTAAACTTGGAACTTCTTAAGAGCGATAATTTTTCAAGTGCAATTCCGCATAGTCATGTTGCAGATACTTCTAAATCCATTCAGGATTTATTTTGGTGTTTTTGTGGTATTTGTGAACAAACCCTTGAAAATAGGAGAGATAAGTTAGCAGGAAAATGTTCCAATGGCAAGTTTGGGACTTTTTAAGCAATATTTACTTGATACATTTTTTTTTTTTTGTGTGTGATTGGTTTGTAAAAATAAACATTGCTGTTTTTCTTTTAAAATTATGATTCGATAGCTCACTCACACACACACAAATAAAAACTGGACGTTAATTTAACTCATTTATTAAGCCAGCCATCACACTAGAAGATGGACTGACCACACAACTGCTCTCTTTAAACAGCACTCATTCAACTCCCCGGTCTTACATTCCTTTCTCTCTCCCCTGTCATCTCACCCCTACCAGACACCCTCCACAGACAGGATGTTTATACATTAGAGGGTGTTGACTTCCCCCAGGAACGGGGACCTGGTATTTCGAGGCAACAATTATGTTGTAAAGAATTACTTCACTATTTTTATATTGCAAGGATTTTCAGATTGCTAACAAAAATGTTCTTGCTTATTTGGATGATCAGTTTATTTTGGAAAGAAATGTTTTAAAAAAAAAAAAAAAAAAAAAAAAAAAATGCTGGTTTTACTAAGCTGCATCAACCCTTATAGTTTGTACCATGACCATAAAATCATCCTACATAAAGCAAGGGATCTATTTTTTAATAATCTTAAAATCGTCTCCAACGCTATAACGGAGACTCATGCATATGTACTATTAATAATAATAGGCCTGTTTTACATTTACGAAATGATTCTTCTAACAATATTTCTTCTATATAGATACTTTTGCTGTTAAGAACATTTTCACAAGCATTCCCTTTCAAAGTCTAAAAGACACTTTATATTCACATTAAGAAAGCTATTTTTAATATTCTAAAGGTAGCCTTCAACTACTGGGAAAAAATATGCAATATCTAGATTTTTAGCAATTAAATTTACTACAACGAGAGTCTTTGTATCCAAACTCAAGGGATAATTCAAGGAAAAAGTTTCCTCATTTTTTGCTTATTTTTAATTTACATTACTTTTGAAAAGCATCTCTGTCTGTTACACAAACATGCTTTGAGGTACGTGGACACCCTTACGGTATTCAATTACACAAATTTTCACAACATTTCTTATGGCATTTATCCAGCGAGACCGGCATAAATAACGGTTATTATAAACAAAGTAAAGCTGATTTCTTTTATTCCAATATTAATACTAGCATATACAACTTCCTATAGCTCAATATTTTTGATAAAAGAAAAGAATGTCATTTCGAAGTCTCCGGCATCGTTGTAGGAATTTACACCCTGGAATTTCAATATGAGCCACAAAATACATCGTAATACCATCGTTAAAATTAATTCTATTTGCAGCAACACTTTTTTAAAACGCTACACGAAAAAGGAATCTAAGAATACTCCTATCAGTAACCAGTGGCGTAACAATAGGGTGCCTGACGAAATAGCAGGAAAAATGCCAGGGACTCACTCACCATTGTAGAATTATTTTATATTATATGTTTTTTAATAAGTTACTTGGTAAGGATTCAATTCATTCAAAAACTATTTTAAGAGATTTGAGCTCAATTCTGATTTTCAAGCATTTCTAATGTTTGTAAAGCACAAAAACATAAAGTCAGATAAAATAAAAATGCCAGTTTTAATTAAAATATAAAAAATGAGATCGTTTATATTCCGTACCAGAATTGAATTCGTGTTGATGAAAATAACAAAAGCATCATTTTAATCAATTATATTTGATACACGACAAGATTTTTTTTACAAAAACGGACCAACAACGTCAGTGAAGAAGATAAAAATGGCATAATAAAAACTCTCCTTATCAGAAATTTTCATGCAGAATTGGAACAAGACGTATGAATGACAAAAATATTACATTTAATAAAGGGGTAAAAGGACGTAATGGTTCTAATGCCATGAAAGATGTTTATAGAGTGTTCAAAAACATCTTAAAACATAATGAACCAATTTCAGTGTGCTTACATTCCATAACTCACAATTTAAATCAAATAGTTGATACTATAGATAGAGATGCAAATGGATTTTGAAACTGCATGACAAGTCTTTATTTATTTATTTGTTTGTATTGGCACAGCATCAAAACGTGGAATAACTTATCGAGTATAATTCTAGTGCTCAAAATGTGACTTCAATTTCTGTAACTTTAAAAAAAATGGTATTCAACGTGATGAACTACTTGATGCTATTTTTACTTTAGAAGTTCGATTTGTTGCAGTTCGAAAAGCGCTAATAAAAAACATTAAGCTCGAAAGCACAAGAGAGAAATGAAGCTGTTTCATTTAAGAAAAAGAAAAACTATTATTTTAATGTTATTGGTTATTCCCTGCAAGAAAACAAATAATCAATTTCAAGCAAAATAGTTTTTCACTGAAAACAGAAAATTGTAAACTAATTTTTGAATAAGCAAATAACATTTAATATTATTCAGCATTGTCCATAAACAAATATATTGCTATTGTACATGGGCGAGAAAAATTAAAGAAACAACCATAAAAAGATGCTTTATTTTGCTTCTGTTAAGTAAACTGCAATGAAAAGTGATTGGCTGGTAACTCAACATCACCGTTATCACGTAGTCCAATGGGATTCAACTTCGCTACAGAAAAATAATTCAGATTTTTGAGCCATTTTTTTCATCACGCATGAAAAGGAGTGCACGTAGATGATTTGATGTGAAATTTCAAGGACTATACAGGTAGTTGGATGAAACTTCCGCTTGTAATAAGTGGAATATGTCGTCCAGAATACATTTGATGGATTGTGAGAAATGGCGTGGAATAGGGAGAATGGAACCAAGACAGACATTAATAGGGGTCTGTAAAGGCGTATAATGGATGATAATGCGTGTCCTAATCGTGCTGCACTAATAAATGTTTTGAGGGCGAAGGAATCGAGCAAATGATTTAAATCCAATAGGATATGTGTGGGAAGCACTAGGACGCTGTCTTGTGTCTCGGCGATCCCCACCCAACACTCTCCAGGAGCTTCAAAGTGCTGTCCATCTTGAATACGCTTTGTTGACGTAAACACTTCTCAATAATCTAATTTACAGAATGGAAAATCGATGTAAAGATAGCATTTCAGTGAGGGGGTGACCACATACCTTACTGAAATTTCATTTGTATATTTAAAAAGTTGTAACAATAACATTTCCTTTTCCCCTTATATCACATATTCAGATATTTTTATTTAAAGTTATGTTTTTTTGCAGAAATAGGCGCTTCTGCATTTTTGAATATTTGTCAGGCATCACATCTTGTGCAAGTTTCGTGTTCTTATTTGCTTATTTATTTATTCAAGTTAGATGATTTTTTATAGTTGTTTCTTTAATTTTGCCGGCCAGTGTCTTTATCTCTTAGGAAGGGAGAGTTAAATTGATGAGTTAAATATACGCAGTTTGTAATAAGTTTTAAGTGTTTTTCCTTTATAATGCTTATATTTTCATTTCAAAGTAATGCGCCTCATTAAGTGTTAAAAAAATTCATATTTTTTTACATTGCATTTAATATGTAGTGAAATTCAACATACTCGATGATATATTAAATGATCTAGTATACCTGATCTAAGTAATCTTTTTAATGAAAGTTTGCCGAATTTGTTTTTTTTATAAAAATTGATACATTACTTGATAATAGTATAAAATGCAACTGTAATTGGGAATTTTAATTTATGTTCATGGGAATTTTGCGGGTAATGTTATCACTGATGTTACTGTGTTTAGTGTCATTTCATTAAAATATCACCTTTCAACCATTGTTTGGATTTTCCTATTCTTATTTCAAAAGATACAAGCAAAACACTGTTAAAAGGCCTCAAAAGGCATAAAAACCAAAGCGATTGGACGAGATGTTAGCGAATTGAGAAAATTACAGTTCTTTTTTTCCTGAAATTTCGATTCTTGGCTTTAAAAAAATGGTCCAACAGATTTTTCTATTTAATGATGGATTTTAAATAAATTTTACTAAGCGAAAGTACTCGTCCTTCTGATTTAACACAAACAAACAGAATTCCAAAATTCGTTCTAAATTTCCAAGACATTTCAGTGTTTGTAGAAAGGGCAAATTTCAATTAAAGGCAAAAAAAAAAAAAAAAGTGCCTTCTCGATTTTCAATTAAATGGCTTTAATCGAAAGATTTTCGCTTTTCTGGTGTCAAAGAAACAGATCGTATTTTTTTTTTTTAAAAATCACTTTTGTTCTCGAGTTGTTTTGATCGAGTTGTTTGACAGAGAGAGTTTTTGTCGAGTTGTTGTTGTTGTCTCGAGTTGTTTGACAAAAAAGCTTGAATTTCCGCTAAAGAAGGAAAAGGAAGAAGAGGAATTTCGATTAAAGTTATTTAATCGAAAGAACTCGTCTTTCTTATTTCACAAAAACAAATTGAATCTCATAATTTGACATTTTTCCCGAGTACTGTACAATACTGTACTGTACATAATAACTATAAAATACTGTACTGTATATAATAACTATAAAATACTATAAATACTGTAAAATAACTATAACTGTAACTGTAAAATAAATAATCTTTAAAAATTCACGAACACTGTACTTTCTCTAATCTTAAAATAGTTACAAAATAGTCAGGGCCTGAATGGTCGAGTGGCTAGCGCTCTGGCTAGCTGTGCCATGGATGTTTGTAGTGGTTCGGAATCCATTTTAAGCCGTAGTCCTGGTCTCCTATGACTGTAGAGCATCACGGTGCAGCAGTCAGACTTCTACCTACGGGTGCTCCATCACAACAAAAGCTGCTTTCTTCCCCTTCAACTATGAGTCCATACGGGTTCATGGACTTGGCCTAGATTAGATATCTACCAAGTGGGATAAATGACAACAAAATAACTATAAAATACTGTACTGTATATAATAGCTATAAAATACTATACTGTACACAACAATTATAAAATGCTACACTGTAAAATAACTGTAACTGTAATATAAATAATCTTTAAAAATTCAAAAAAACAGTCCTTTCCTTAATCATTATAAGATTAAGTCATATAAATAGTCAAACAGAAAGGATCGATAAAACGTTTGAAAGGGGTCGATGGCCCAAAAAGAAACCCCTGGTCAAATAAAAACCCCTGGTTAATGTGAACATATGGTCTAAATCTGGGACCGGCATCCATTTGATACCTGCAAATGACTCGTGTGTCAGAAGTGAAATAGATCACGCGTGGCTGTTGCGGTTTGGAAAGGTAAAAAAAAAACCCCATTTGATTACATATCAGAGTGTCACGCTTCAAAAAATAGTTGCATCACGTTCGGTTTTCGATATCTAAATCTATGGTTATCAGGCGATCGTTATGAAAAAAAATCTAATTTTAATCATCGCTTCAATTTTTTTCTGGGCAAACATTTAGTAAATTTCACGGAAATTGGCTTTTGTTGTTAGAATTTACAGCAATAACAAATTTTAAAATAAATATTAATCTAATCATTCTTAATATTAATATTTTTTATGCTTCATTTATATATGAAACATTTAATCAAACACTATATCGATAAGTTATCTTCAACGCACATTAAAAATGCATAACTGTTGAATATTAATAAAAAAATACACTGTATCTTTTCTTCTTTTTCACATTAAAAGAAAACAGCAAGTTCATATGCATAGAAATCATCAGAATTGCTACGAAACGGGCTTTTATATTTTAATTTTTTAGTTAATATGATTTAAAAAATTCTTTAACTACATATTACAATTTAAGGAGACGAATTTATAATAAGGAGTAATTAATATAATTTTTACACTGTTTAAAAAAGAAATTATGTGATTTTAAGTTCTAAATCTATATTATACAGCATTTATTTTTGTCAAGCGATTTCTGTAGTTGTCCTGAGATTTGTACTATCAGATAAACGTTAATAAACACCTATAACGTATTTATGTGTTTATGGTCTTTCTCTAGTCCGGCATCCAGTGACGGATTTAGGCTTAGGCCCGCGAGGTCCGGGCCTAGGGCGCGCAAATTTTTAGGGGCGCCTAATAATTAATTACTCTTCCATTATTAATAATGTTTAGTTTATAATTAAAAATATATAATTTTAATTAATTATTATATATATATATCAAAAACTTTATATATATATTGAAAACTTTAGGAATCAGAAGTGACCGTACAACAAGACACTCAAGAAACCCACTCTGATCCACCATTAATAAATCCACCAACTAGTGATCTATCTAGAACTGAAAATTTTGAAATTAGCACAGATCCGTATTTATAGAAACTAAATGAGGCAACATGAGATTTTCATAGCTGTAAACGGTACACCACAAAATATTAACGCTGAAACAAATTAAAGCAAGAAACAAATATATTATATGATTAATTACATATGTTTTATTTCATAATTAAAAGCAATTTATTCTAAATTGTATGTTTAGTTGTTATACCAAATATATATATATATATAATTCATGTCTGAATTCAATACCTAAATTTAATTCGAATCCATTATCACTATTCATATTATTACTATTATTATTATTATATATAAGGGCGTCAAATTAACTTGGGCCTAGGGCGCCATCGAACCTAAATCCATCACTACGGACATCTATGGGAGCTGCCACTTGTTGAAATACTAAGTGTGTCCGGACTACAGCAGGTCAATAGCTAAATTTACATTGTATCTGAATTTTAATGAAGACAAAAATACAAAATATATGTGTGAGTGTACATTAAATAACATACTAAAAGAGCAGTAGCAACTTAAAGTGACAATTAGCGTACTGAAGGTCAAAATAAGAACGTTAATAGCGTTGCCAAGTGGGGATCCATTACCATGTCACGTGTTCCAACGTCGGACTAGTGGATAATTTATGGATGAATTAATTCCTCAACTCAATAATGGATAAAAAAATCCCATTATTCATAATTTGATGTGATTATTATTTTATTTTCTGTCAAAAGTTACCACACAGATTATTCTATGCTTTTATGCTTGCTGTTCCACTGGTGTCATGAGCTCTTAGTGAATTGTGCAAAGAAATTTAAGTCGACTTGCTCATTACTTCAGTTGTTATCTTAATATTCATACTATTAGATAAAAATTCATAAAAACATGTATGATTTATTTATAGGCTCCTGTTTTAAAACATAAATTCGTATATGAATTAATTAATTCACCCACAAAATAATGACTAAAAATAATATCAATTTCAATTTGATGTTAATGCTGTATTATTTTCAATTAAAAGTATTTCATATAAAATCACACGGTATTTTAGGATCGTGATATTTTTTATCACAACGATCCATGATGCATGAGTTGAGGGTGCAAAACCATGAGCACGGTATTTGAGTGTTCTTTTAAATGTTGTCGTAAACACAAATAAACGTTTCTAATATACTTATGTGATCATTTATAAATTTACGGATGAATTAATCTATTTGTTAAATTAAATTAAATCAATATACTTATCATAATTTGATATTATTATCTATGATTCTCAGTTTAATGTGTAATGTTGTATAGGGCACAGTGGATTATATAATTGGGAATCACACTCACAATAAGCCCATACAATGGAAATTAAATAACTCCTTTATTACTCTTAATAGCCATAGCCATACTGTTTCACTCTTACGGATCAGGCACAGCACTAACACCGATAGGGGTTCTGTTCACGCAGGCGCATACATACACTTTTTTCGCCGTTAGGGGTATCCCCCGCGCTGGCCCTAACAAATGTTATAATAAAAAACAATGATTATTTTTTATGAATATAATTTTGCTAGTGTGCATGATGAAATATATTCATGAAATACATGATGAATACCATAAAGTACATGATGAATAACCTGAAGTACATTCACTAGCGATATAATGTAAATTCAGCAGCGATGAGGTATATTACATGAAGTACATTGTATTATCTTTAATCACAAAGTCACCGATAAGAACACAGCTGAGTATATTCTGTGATATCATGCCGAGAACGTAGCATGCTCATGAACCCTGAATGGAGAGGCTAAGAAATGTAATGCAATCTATTGTTTTCTCAAATTGTTGTTTTATTATTTGAGCGTTGAAGCAGAAAAGTTTAAAAAAGTGTGTAAGTATTTATTTTTACAAGACAAATTTACTAAACTATACTTAAACTATACTTCTGCACAAACTATTCTATATTTGTGTTGTTGTTACCTATGGCTTTATTGGAACTCAATCCATACCAATTTGGCCACTTACCGTAGAAACAAAAGGAACATATAAACAAATCAAAATTACAAAGGGAAAAGACCAGGCATTTTTAACAAAAACGGCCAAAAGGCCTTAAAAACAACTAAAAACAAGTTAAATGTTCTAAGGATGGAAATTAAAAGGTAGAAGCACCCTAATAAATTTATCAGGACAGATGATGTGAATCAAGATACGTTTTCTCTGGCTCTCCAGTAAAGAGTACACAAATCACCATTCTGTTGTTAGTTATACTGTCAGTACGGAGTCCAGTCTTTTCTCTGTCTTACATGAAATACATTATGTCAGAGTTCATAATCCCTATTTTGGCCAGATGTTCGCCCAGGCGGTCGTGTCCAGTTCTTAATCTAAAACTGGCAAGAGCCTGTTTGCGAGTTTTTCAGCTCCAGTCATCCACGATTGTCTCCCAAACTTTTTCTTTTGGTGTTAGATTTTAGTAGTTTTTTTTATCGTCCGATATTTTTTTCTTCCTAGCGCGTATGCTCATAGAAAACATAGTACCTATTGCGCATGCGTATCTGTAATACTACACTACTGAGCTATTCCTATGAGCATGCGTGCTAGGAAGAAAAATATCGGACGATAAAAACGTTACATATTTTTATCGTCCGATATTTTTTTCTTTCTAGCGCGCATGCTCATAGGAAACATTATTACAGATACGCATGTGCAATTTTTTATGAACATGCGCGCTAGGGAGTAAAAAATATCGGACGATAAAAATACTGTATGCAAAAACTCTAATAATTCACTAATATACGATAACTTAATTTTGTGACGTATAGTTATCCTAAAAGTGTCAAGAGGGATAGGGCACATGCATTCTATATTTTTTTCTGTTGCTAATTTTATTCATGTGTACCTGTAACCTTGGACAGTTGAAAACGACGCATTCGTATTTTTGAGAAAATGATTAAGAAGCCAGCTCCAAGGAAACTCTTTTCTAATTTCGGTTGTCTCGTAAATTTTAATGTATCAACTTCAAGTTACAAAAGATAAGATTGAACGGGGAAAAATATAATTTACGATAATGCTAATCCCCAAGGGATAGAGCCCAATAAAACATGTTTCTGTTCATGTTTCTCAGATAATGATTTAGGAGGTTACGAAATTCACGTAACATATCTTTAAGATAATACGTAACTGATAAATGTAAACAAGCTAAACTCTTACAATACACACAAGTAAATAAGTTTTCAGCTTCTGAACATGAGGTTTTTCCAATCAATGTAAACGAGGTTTGAATGGTGTTTTCTAAACATGTTAACTCAAAAATAGTTGTTAAACGTTATAAGAATGTCAAATGTAAAAAGAAAGTACCAGATGTTCTGAGAATTGGTAAGTAGCGCTTACTATTTATTATTATTTATAAAGTAAAAAAATTAATCACACTATAAGTAGAAATTATTTCTAAATTAAAATTTATGTTTACTCAGTTGATGTAAAACAGAATTGCCTGGCTTCAGTTAAAATTCTAGAAAGTTTTATTGAAAAAAAAAAAATCTCTGATAATTGAAATATTTCGATTCGGTTAAAATTCTATAAAAAATATATTCAATGCAGTAAACAGTCGGTACTTACATATTAACTGCAAACCAGCTATCTATCGCTCGTAATAACCTCATTGCATATTAATATCAACGATTTATCGCTCATAATAACATCTTCAGCCGAACATTCGGATATTTTTACTTTTAGAATATTTTCTGCCTGAAACAAAACACGGTTGACATTTACCAATAGCATTCGGAAATGCAATTGCATTCGAATATTTTTACATTTCGAACACTTTCTGCAGCGAATATTTTTGCATTTCGAGCATTTTCTGACAAACATTTTCCACCCGAAACAGAACTTGATTGACAATAGCCAATTGTAGCCAATGACATTGACAACGATTCATCACTGGCACGAGGCTAATAGGTATGTACCAAAATAACAGTCCTACATCAAAAAAAGAATACTAGCAATTTTCAACTGCATAAACCAATTATCAATCAAATACTAGGTTTGTGGCTATTACACAAAGGAAAATAATATTCCGCCATTATTAATATTATGTGCACATATGCCCAACTAACCCTCGGTACATCAAAAGGGTGCGAAGTCTTGGTTCAAGGCGTACTAGGGCATGGGGTTTCTAAAGACATCTAGCATTTCTTATGTGAATCGAAGCAGGTGATTGTAACATTTTGTTGTCATATTTAGCAGAGATAACAGAACGTTTTCCATCACACGACAATGTCATGTAAAATAAGTATTCTTATGGGCAATTTTTTAATATAAAATTCGAATCATTAGATACTTTTTGATGCATTTTATTATTATTCAACGTGTCTTAGAAAAAGCCATTAAATGACCGTTAATACAACTGAAGCATTTTTACTTTGTTTTACGCATTTAAATTGATTTTAATCCACTTTGCATTTTAATTCATTTGCTTTAAGATTACCAGTCTAAAATAGCTGTTTTTTTTATCTTTTATATAATATATATATATATATATATATGTTTTATAAAATCTAAATCAGAATTGTCCAACCAGTGGCGCAGCTCTATTATGAAAGTCGCTCGAAGAGAAATCCTAATGTTCACTGTAGAACTGTTCAAATCAATAAAATTTTTAATTTTAACTAAATATGAAATTTAAATTCCTATTTTTATTTCTGAGATACTTTAATTCAAATTTTTGATTTGTCTAAATGTTACAAAATTCATCTTCTTTAAAAGAATTCAAGAATTATTATGCTAAAATTGTTTTTAATAATTTATCTCAGTTAGTTTGGCCAGCGTTTCAGCTGAACAATTACAGTTAAATAAATAATATTTTATGTGATGCCTGAAATGTATTTCTTTTTTTCTTCAAATGTAGCCAAAGGAAGGTTAAAAACTAGGCACCAGTGCTTTAAATGATTTATTTGTATGTAAGAAGTTTTCTGTAACTTGATTCCCTAGATGTTTCCTAAGGAACACCTCTGGATATTTGCCAACATCCAGTAAATTTGTACAAATTTATTATTTACTGCTTGTAGAATAACTTTCACGATTTTATATTTTAGAAACAATATATTAAGCACCATAATAATTCTGTACATGAAAAATAAATTGTCAAGAACTTCATTCCTTTTACGGTTTGTAGAATTTAAAAATTTCGATTGTCGATTCTTCGATTTTAATACAAAATTTTTTTCTGTTTGCTTTCAGAAAAAAACAAGGAAACGAAATAAAAATAAATAAATTAACATTTAGAAAAAAAGTAAACAAATATGAGAATATAAGATATTATGTATGAAATAATAATATGGAAATGATTAGTTTCTGCCCCCAAAAAAAAAAAAAAAAATACTGTGTATAAAATACACAGGTAGCGTTGCATGTGTTGCACTATTAACTAAGTTTATTCTAACGAAACATTTATTTATTAAATAATATCTCTGTGTAGTATGTATGAGTACAAACAGTATTTTACATTATTAGATTCTTTTTTTATATGAATGTTTGGAAATTGCACACATTTCTGAAATTTTTTTATAGTAATACATTATTCTATCGAATACCTTGGAATTTCTTTATTTACAGTATTGCAAAAACAATGGTTATTTTCAGAAAATTTATAAATGTTTATATTTCCAAAATATTAAACGGTATTAAATCTAAAAAATAATAATAAGGCAATTACTAATTGATGCAACTTATTAAATCATGATGCATTATTGCTGAATTAATCATAGAACTCAATGTTCAATTAGCTCTTCTTTAAAAAGCTAATATAGAAATTACCTTTTTCTCAGAATTCCTGTACATTGTAACATCCAAATGACAATAGGGAAAGTAATTATCACACGTTAATTTTATTTACAAACAAGACATTTTGAGATTCTCAACCAGCTAGCTTTGATTAAAGAATTATTATAGTGTAGTCTTTTGGAGAACCAACCATAATCAAACTAAAATGGAATAAAACAAAAGGATCTTCTCACCGATTACAAATCGTTATCGCTTTTATTCTTTAGGTCAGGGGTATCCAAACTTTCCAGCCTTAGGGCCATACTGTTTACTCCAGTAAGTACCAAAGACCAAAACCGTTTTAATTTTGGCAAGTAAATAAAACCAAGTTATTATCATTCTGTGTTTTTTTTTTATCCAACTTATTGCAACAACAATAAGCTATTCGCTGTCGCGGGCCGGATTAATGATCCGTAGTTTGGAGACCCTTGCTTTAGGCAATACTTGATATCTTAGTGCCATATTCATATTTTTCGGAAGGCATGATCAAGGAAATCAGCATTTTTTCTTAGCGTTTTTATTTCTTCTTGACCATGATTCCTAACCCTTAGCATTGAGGTGACTGGAAAGTGAATTTACTCATCACTATTGGATATTTTACCACTGTGAGCATAGCTGACATCAAATAAAAGATTCTATATATCTTTTAGCGTCAAAATATCAGCTCTCCATGAATATAAGGCAGAACATACTTTCTCTGAGAGGATAGAATCTATACATAGAGGGTGATTAGAAACAATATTTCTCGATATATAAATCCTTAACTTTTACACCAATCACATAAACTGAATGAAATTTTAGTTTCCGCTCAAGAATCACATGAAAAACAACAGTTAAACTCTAAGAGTTACGGTTAAATTGCCACGATTTCGAAAATTTCAAACGGCAATACCTACTTTTTTATTGGAATTTGATCTCCATAGTGGAAAAGCATAAGCAGAATTGAAACGATACCTGCAGCACAAAAATTACAAATTTAGAAGAAAAGTTTAAAACAAGCAAAAGGGCAGAGAAACAACAAAAAGCAAAACATTTTAATGAGTTTTGCAAATTTTCCGCTTGATATCTTTCACACATGATGACACTTTCAATGTGGCAGATAGTGGATAGCACTGAAGCACGTACCATGGCAAGAGGAATCTGTTGAACCTTACATCTGATGGCATAATCTGATGGAGAATTCTAATGTAATTTTAAAAAACCTCGTTTTAATTAGTTTCTCTTATTTATTAATTTTTAACATTGTGTCAATATAAAAAAAAAAAAATTGCAAATATATTCTAATTAGCAGCTTTTTATTTAAGCAAAAAAAAAAAAAAAAAAAAAAAAAATCATTTTCATCAGCGGGCGTCTATGTGGAATACCTGCTTCCATCTGGTGGTAACATTTAGAACTTTTTTTAAAATTAAAGTTAATGGTTAAAAATAATTAAAGTTAATAGTTTAAAATGATCATAACACGAGTGATGAAGTTAATTTTATACTCATTCATTCTGCTGTCACATTATATTCCCTGTTTAACAAAATATAAGGAACATATTTATCCGGGCAACTCGAAGAGGCTGTTGATGTTAAACTGTTTATAATACAGCATGAACTAATAAAAAATAATAACATTAACTCGTATGAATCAGAAAACGGTATAAATGAATGATATTATAACTCTAAACAGTCAAAGGATGAAGAAAATTAAAATGTTTTTTTTACTGAATAACTTAAATTGCCATCTGAATTATCAAACAAGTAATATGAAACAAAATTTTAAAGTTAATTCCTACTTTTTTTTTCACTGCATTGCAGAAAAATCCTTTACAAATAAAGTTAAAATTTTCCTCTTACATCTAGCGCCCTCTATTGGCAGATACACTCAACGTAAATCTAAACAAAAACTAAAATGAATTAATTGAATTTAATTACTGAATTAAAATTTTAAAAAACTGTATTCACATCCAGTGTCATCCACTGCAAGTTCAAAAAAATGTATTTGAACTCGAGTGGAGGTATAAAAAGTATTTTATGAACGATTAAAAATTACAACAAGATATATAAATATATATAGCGAGTGTGTGAACTGTTGTCGTACCCCTCATCGAAGGAGGGATGCAGCCTCTGTTGTGATGGAGCACCCGTAGGTAGAAGTTTGACTTCTGCTCCGTAACGCTCTTACAGTCATAGGAGGTCCCGACCTGCGGCTTAAAGTGGATTCTGAACCACTACCAAAATCCATGGCACAGGCAGGACTCGAACCCGAAACCTGTCACACCTAGCGCCGGACCGCTAGACACTCGGACATTCAGGTTCGAGTGTATAAACTAATAATAGGAATTGAAAAATTCACGATGAGAAAGATTTTCATTTCCAGTTGACCATCTTTATGCCGATGTTCTGAAGATGACATAGAAGGACATTGTCATGAGGGAGGACACTCCTGACTCTGCCAGGGCGTGGGCCGTCGCCCTTGCTGTCTGCTTCATCAACGCCCTGCAGTCAGGACTCATGAGGGCCAGCGGACTCCTGTACGTGGCCCTCATCGACACCTATGGAGGGTCCAGGGCACAGGCCAGCCTACCTTTCAGCGTCAGGAACATTGTCAAGAACCTTTCAGGTGAAGTTCATTCCGATCTTATTTAATTATTTCAATTATTAAATTTTTTGAATCCCTCTAATTTTATAATTATTTGAAATAAAAAAATTCAGCCATAATGTAGTTGTACATTCATTATTTTAACTATGTGAAATTCGTCGCTGTTCTAAGCCAGCAGGTGGCCCAGGGGTGATGTGCATAATTTAAGGGTGGAAGGCTCAAACTCCGAATCTGCTGGGACTAAAAACAAATTGATTGGGTGGCGATATCGTGTGCAAGGATCTAGCATCGATAGTCAGGTTGCCAGGTGGGTCGGGTTTTTTCCCATACAATGTGATGCCTCTAAAAGTTGTTGAACTTTTTGTTGATAGGGTGTTGGTAATTGACAAAAGTGGAACACGATTCCTATTATCTTAATAACAGCAAGGAAAAAAAAAAATCAGCACAAAAAAAGGCAGGTGTTTAATTTCAATTCAATGTTTCTACACACTTTTGCTCAGCTTTTCTACTGATTGATTTTCATAAGTATTTTAAAATAAAACATATTTGCTTTTGTATCGAAAGCATTTCGCTTAAAAAAACTTCTAAACTGATACTATACTATGCTAATAACTCAAAAAAGAGAATATATAATAAATTTCACATCACATGTGAAAAGGGGAAATAGAATTATTTATGATGGTCCCAAGTTACGGGGAAACATCAACAGTTAATGACAAAAAACGGGAAGGTGTGACATTCAATCATAAAAAGCACTTTTGGCTACTATTGAGGAATTTCAGTCACTATAAAGAGGGTGCTGCAGTAGATGTTGACAGATGGAAATTAACCGTTACATCCATCCGTATTAGTGTTATCTTCCTTTTCCTTTATCAATAATTGACACAACTTTCAGTTGATATATATATATGAATTTTATTGGTACCAAAAATACTTAATCGAACCACCATCCGCAACTCCGTCGCGTTCCTTTTCTGCCCTTGCTCTTACATTGGAATCCCCGTACAAGACAACAACCTTATATGGAGTTACATATCTTGTTCGTGGCGCCATCTGTTGTCATTTATAATAACAAATAGTTTACACTAGTATTCATGTGCATTATTTGTTCACTATCCATGCAAAATTTCATATCTAAAATATCTATTTATATAACTCCTGAAAAATTTACTGGGGCCCTTTTGGCTTTTCAGATTTCAAACGAATAACATAAAAATCTATCAGACAACTCAAATGAACAATTTCACTTATTGGCTCATGTCCTGCGTTATCGCAATGAAGAGAAAAACATTTCCGTTAACAATTATTACACAATTATATTCCCAATATTAAATAAAACATCCCATAAGCTCCAAAAATAATAAAATTTTAATCAAAATATTAAAGAAATATAATTCGGATTCTTTACTCTCTTTGTATGTTATGGGTGCAGCCCTACCACTGGTGGGGTTAATAATGATTAATTATTGATTCCAGTCAATTATGTTCAGCAAACACATCATTACTAAAATAGGTATATATAACTTTCTATATTAAATCGTTGTTTAGATGAGCCATTATAACGCCTCGGCCTACATTAGACCTATAACGGCTTCAAGAAGCTATATATATATGTAACTCTATTTAAAAATTATGATTTACAACAAAAATGAAAATTAAAGATATCAATAGATTTACAAGTGCAGTTCGCTCCAAGGGCGAAGATTTTCAGAGTTCTCAAGTCTACGGCGAATCTATTTCATCAGAAATTTTTCTTTATCACACGACGTGATACTCAAAACTACAAGGGGCTTAATTTGAAAATAGGCGGAAACTCCGGCTTGTTCAGTCACTTTAGAGAAAAAGACACGTCTTTGTTTATCGACTCGTCGTTGAATTTACTTTCATCTTCTCCAAATATCCCCCTTCAAGTAAATACGTCAAGTTGGACTGATCAGCTACCCACACTTCTCATTGGGGTAGACATTTCCTCAACCCTTAGTCTATCACCAATCACGAGGCGTGGTGTAGTCTATATCTATTTACTAATTGTTTCGACCTGTGAAGGTCGAACAGACAATCGCTAATTTCATGAGGTTTCATTATCTATGGCACTAATTATCTGCTATCAGATTTGAGGTTGGTTGGGTTGCAAGTTGTTCTCATTAGTACAAAACATTAATTTCATGTTATATAAGTATCCACAACACTGCTTATCAGCTGTCACTTTGAGTGATAGGCTGTTATTAAGTACTTGCTAAAAATATACATTCCTTTCTTCTGGGAACGAAATTGTTATTTTGCTTTTTATATTTTATCGAATAATTAATGCTTCTTTTTCTTACAAATATTTTTTTTCTAATTTCCATTGGTTCTTCCTTGCAGGTCCTTTTGTCGGAGCCCTGGGTCAGCGTCTCGGAACCCGTAAGGTGACCTTGGTGGGAGGAGTGTTCGCTTCTTTGGGGGTGCTGTTCTGCTCTTTCGCCCCCAGCATCATGTGGATCACTTTTCTGTGGGGAGGAATGCACGGTATTTATTCAGATTTACCATCACTCATATAATGTTTAGTTTTTATGAAAGTTTAATAATTTATCACTTAAAAATTTAATAATTTAAGTGTAGGTTGGGGGCCTGAATGGCCGAGTGGCTAGCGCTTTGGCGCTCAGTACCTCGGGTTCGAGTTCCGAAAGTGCCATGGGTGTTTGCAGTGGTTCGGAATCCACTTTAAGCCGCAGGTCCCTGTCTCATCTGACTGTTGAGCGTTGAGCTGACAACCCTATCCGGCAAAAAAGAAAAAAAACATCACTCGTCTCGAAATCTGCCAGTAGGTAGACGGCCTTGGCCCACACTGTTGCATCAATGGTGATGATGATGAAGTGAAGATAGATGTAGGTTAATGTTCATAGTAAGATTAATGTAGATCAAAGTTCATTAGCAGCTTTAGTGATGATTCCAATTGTCAGAAAGTAGGGATTTGAATTTTTATGTGTCTTAAAATACGTTTCAAATACGACATAGATTGTAAGAATTGTTAATAAGCATCACTAATAATTTTACAAAATTAACACATGTACACTGCTTAAGTTTATTGCATGTAACATCAAAGTGTGAGAATATAACCTTGTTGTTTTATCTTAGTTTGACATAAAAACAGATTTTCAGAATGCAACCAAGATATTTTTTTTATGTTTTTGTATTAAAAATTATTGAAGTAATGTGAACTAATAATATTAAATATTCAAAACATTTTCATGATTAGAATTCGAAGTCAGATTTTAAAAATGATATTAGCGCAACTCAACGGTTTGAAAAAAAAATGCGAACAAATATAAAAATATATAGAATAAGAAGAATAGAGTAAGTAGGGGAAAACTGTTATTAAAAAGTAGTTTTCTGAAATTTTGTAAAAAAAAAAAAAAAAAAAAACAAAAAGATTGCTTTTGTGTAATAAAGTTTACAGTGATAATAAAATTAATTAAATAACTTAATGAGATATTAACGGAGACATTAAAATGAAAAAAATTATATAAAACTGGATTATATATACTTGGAGTTGCCGATAAAAATTTAATTAACATCCAATAGTCGGAAAGATAAAATTTTTAAAATGAAATAAATTCTATTTTTTTAACTGCATTTTCTCGTATTGGAAACATATGCTAAATTTTGTAGTTCCGAGTTTCATTTTTATTTATCATCTTTCTGTATCCTGGATCATTAGGTATAGTATAACAAATAATATAACAATTTAATATATACGTTCATATTACAAATGGTAGATTTGAAGAATATTAAAATTTAAATGATTTTTTTTTTTTTCATACCACGGATTCCCTTAAACCAACCTTATGGCTTTATGAATAAACAATAATTATATCTTCATTTGATAGAATTTTGGAATATATGCCCACGGACTGGTTGGTAATTATGTAGGAAGACTGATAAAGTGTTTTTTTTTCAAATATATACAGTTCGTAGTTGATTTAAAACATTCTATATATTCTTTATCTTATGAGAGTAAAAATATTTTTTGATTCATCTTCTTTTTTTCTTCAATGTCTTTTATTCTTAAATGAACATTTGATTTTTATGAAATGTTTTGGATTCTTGAAATGAAATGGATTTTATCTCCTTTCATTTTGTGAGTTGTTTTCCATTCTTCCCAAGAAGAAAATTTTATTTTTACAATTATTTTTCTTCCTTCCTTAAATTACTAATTTCCTTTTATACTTCCTAAATGAAAATATCATTCTTTTAGTTTTATTTATTTATTTTCTTTTTACTTCTTTTCTCTCACCAACTGTCTTACATTCTTCTTCCTTTTTCATTGGTACAACAATCAAGACATCTGCCTACTGGCAGATTTCTGGACAGGGATGCTTTCTTTTTACGGGGTAGGATTGTCAGCCCTGCGCCCAAAGCTCTACAGTTATATTAGACCTGGATTTACGGTTTAAAGTGGATTCAGTACCATTATGAACATCGAAACCTGTGGCACTGAGTGCCAGAGCGCTAGTTCCATTCTTCCAGAATTTAAAATTTAATTCTTTCAGCTTTCTAATAATTTACATTTTTTTTTTTTTACTCACTTGTTATCTTTGATTTTTGATTATTGTTGACAAATTTACAGTATGTGATCTTAGCGGTGAATGATATAGGGCCAAGCATTCGACATTTAAAAAAACTCCACCATTCATGATTTAGTATTTTCTGAAACATAATAATAACTTTAAAAAAATGAGCTTTCAGGGAACTCTATAAAAGTAGAAAAGATTTAAATACAAACTTCAAGAAATAAGATTACAATAATATTTAGAATGATTTCATATTGATTCAATTGTTTGTGTTTCAGCCTTGGGTGCTTGCATGGTCTCCATTCTAAGCTTGGTTCTCGTGACACAGTTCTTCGTGAAACACCGAGCCACGGCCAGTGGTCTGGCCTTCTCCGGGTCGTGCTTCGGTTCGCTGCTGTGGCCTCTCCTCATGGAATGCCTCTTGTTGAACATGGGGCTGACGGGTGCTTTTCTGGTGACAGGTGGCATCTTGTTGAATGTCCTGCCTGCTTCCCTCATCCTGAAGGAGCCCTCCTGGTCTCACAGGCAGAAAAAAGTAGATGCAGAAGTCGAAGTATCTAATCCGAAAATGAATGTAGTCAAGAAACAGTCTTTCAAAAATGGAGTGGCCGGAAAAGATTCTGAAAATGTGTTTATCATGAATTTCAAACAACGACATTCGTTCAGTAAGGAGGAACAAAAACAAGATGTTGGCGTCCAAGACACTTGCAATTTGATCCATAATGCTAAAGTGGAAGGTTTCGATAATTTAGCTTTCGATGATTCCACGATCAGATTAAAAGAAGGTTATGCTGTTCAGGTATATTTGTTTTGTGACATAATTTTCTCTGGCCATATATTTCTTCCGGATTAATGATAAACAATATGAAAATGTTTTTAAATATTTAATTTTTGGTGTGTAGGCTATTCTGCTATTAATTGATGAAATTTTTAATGCATTTATAAGAGTAGAATATATTGTATTTTTTATTTTAAATATTTATATTATTTGTCTTCTGCATCTAAATATATTAAAAAGTTTAAATTAAAGTTGAAAACTGAATAATTTTTTAAATATTGAAATGAAGTTAGGCATTATTTTTTTTTCTCTTAGAAATAATTCACATGAACTATAAAATTAACACTAAATAATTCATACAATACTATTATTTATACTCTCATCCATATCAATTTTTAAAATTGTGAATTAATTTATGTTATAAAATAATTAGTTCAAAGTTTTTTTATATGAAATATGTTTATAACGTGAAATCTTTGAAATAGAATGTAAAAATTGAGTTTTCTTACTGAGCAATTAAGTAATTAATACGAGAAAGTACAGTAAGGATTACTTTTAAGTAAGCTGGACCAGCTGGATTACTTTTCAGTAATTATTCTTATGATCAGCTTTTGTTTTGTTTTTCATTTGAGTTACACTATCATTATTGTTCTTATTACTCGCATATTTATTCCTCAAATTATCTTTATGTATAGTACAATATTTACAATTAACGTTGTAGTGATAAGTGAGAAAAATCTACAATACAGTCAACATAAAACTACAGTACTTTAAAAATGCATACAATTGTAACAAGGCGTGTGCTTGAATTTATTTTATTTTTCATAAGAATTCCCAAACATGAAACATTTACAACCCTGGAAGCATAAATGATTTCACAATAATCTCATTTCAGATGGAAAAACGGACGAAAAATGCTCAACTGTGTCACCTTCACAAGAAAACATGAAAAATTCCTCTTCGGAGCGACATCAGCAAGAGACTTCAATCCACAAGGCCTTCACCACCATCATTCGTGATCCCCTCTTCTACATGATCAGTTTATCTCTGGCCGCTTTCGCCATGGTTTTTGATCCCTTCTTCACCATCATCGTCGACTACATGATGGACAAAGGGGTAGAGGAAGGATTGGCCAAGTACTTCATCACAGCCCTGGCCTTCGGAGACTTGGTTGGACGACTGTGCTTCGGTTGGGTGACGGACAAGAAGCTGCTGTCTGTTCCCAAGTTCATGATGTCAATGCAAATTGCCCAAGGCGCCTTCTTCTTGACGCTGCCCTTGATCCACGGATTCTACCCACTGATGGGGATGGTCATCGCCTTCGGGCTGATAACTGGAGCCTGTCTGGTGATGTTCCCTGTCCTCGTCACCAATTATCTCCAATCGGTGCAATCGTTGGCCATGGGTTGCATTTCTTTTTTGACAGGAATAATGACCATGACTGTCCCTCCTCTAATTGGTAAATGTTTAGTATTTCAATCAAAATATGCGTTGACATAATATTCAAAGAGTTTCATGTTTACAATTAATAAATGATTGCGATTGAAAAAAGGAATTGTCGTTGAGGCAAACAAATTTAATGATTATACAGATTTCTAAATTTTTTTTTTTGCAAGAATTGTGGGGATTAGCTTCAAGATTAAATGAAATTTAAAAGGGATTTTATTTATTTTCTTCACAATTGAACGATTCTCATTTAATTGTCATCAATATTTAAGAAAATATCATGTAATAATAATAATGTTTTTGATGAATTATAGTTTAAAGAATGCCTAATCCACAATGTGATTACATATACGTATTTAAATATATAAATGATGATTCAATGATATGAAATGCAAAGTCACTATAGAAAAACTTGTAGCTTGGTTTAAAGTTCATATAATTGACTTCTAAACAATATAAATAGAATACTTGTGAATTTTTTTCAGCATATTAAAAACTGATCAATATTAATAATTATTACTGAATTTCGTCATTTCTTACAAGTAGCAAAATGATTGTTCGAAGTAATAAATAGTTGTAATTATTTATAGAAATAAATCGGTTTCCTTTTGACTATAGGATCGTAGCTTTTGTCATTATTTATTGATATTATTCAGTCGTTTATTAAAAATAAAAATGGCATATGTAATTAATTTGCCGATAACCAGTTGACAAGTTCAGGTATGGATTTGATAAATTGAATAACTATGTGATAGACTTTTGTTCGAAGACTAAGGACATGAATGATCCTACTGATTTTTATAACGATCCTATTGGTCCAATAGAGCATTCTTAGCCAACATATGTTAGTATCAATGCACATATGCTTGCCTTCCTATTCACCCAACCACTTTGATTTGGCATCATGATTGGCTTTTTACTCATTTTCACACACACACACACCTCTACTATAACTCATTTTATTAATATTTGTTAATTGTTGATAGGAAATAACTAAGAGTAAAATGGCTGTTATTACATGTATATTTAATTAATATGAATGTTTCTCTTATGTATATTCTAAACAAGCCCATTCTCGTGAGATTAATGGAGGAAATTGCCTTCAGGGGAACATTTGAGGGAAATTAACCCGTATTTGTGTGCCGTATGAAAGTCAACCGAAATGCTTTCGCCAGACAACCTGATTAGCTATGAGATATTGCTTATATTTGTCACAATCTTCCTCGAGTTTCATCGTTTTTGAAAGCAGTGACTGCAATAGACGTCACCATCAGATTAAAATTTTTCTGCACACGATCTGCATCCGGTACAGTCGAATAAATTTAATACAATAGTATTAAAAAAGATAAAAAGCAGTTACATACCTCTTCTGAAAAATTACCCATGATTACTTAAAAATTTATATGAAAATATGAACAGAATTACCTATCCAATCCAATACAGTTTTTATAATATTCATAAAATTGAATATCTTCCATAGAGAGTAAATGTAATTAAAAATATGCTGATGGTAGTTTATTTCTAATTTCATTCCAGTTTAAATATATTCTCTGCAGTGTTGTAGCTATTGAGTGGCTTTATTTTTTATTTACAGGTTATTTTCGGGATCAAGTGGGTTCCTACGATGGACTGCTCTTCTTAACAGGTGGCGCCTCTGTGGTGGTGGGTTTCCTGTGGATTTTCGAACCTTTCATGCTCAAATGTAGAAACACAGTGAAAGAATGAGCAATTTTTGTTCAAATAGCATGTCACATAGGAATTTATGCGAAATGTTAGTGGATATGCATTTGTTTTCATTGTAAGATTCCTATTTATTTATTTGTCTTACCATATTTTTGTTGATTATATAATCTTTTTTTATAAATGTTAATCACTATCTTAGAGTGCCAACAAGTTTTTTGTTCAAACTTTTTGTGTTTGTATTTTGTATTCTAGATATGTGTTATGATTTACACTTACCTTAAGAAAATAATGAAATATTTAAGTTTTTTTTCATTTGTGCATTGTTGCTCTTCGCAATTATAAATTTGGTTAACTATGAATGCATTATCAAAACATTTCATTTTGATCATGTTTTATGTTAACATTTAATTGAGGATCATTAACGTAAATGTTTCCTGATTGTTTTTTCCTTTTTACTAAAATATTGAATAAGTTCGAAACTGAAAGCTCTGTAACAATTAAGTATCAGAATTGTGAGGTCTTTCAAATGGGCCATCACAGATTTGAAAGAATTGCAAATAGATAATAAGAAATGCAAATGATGAATGTAAAAAAAATAAAATAAGCGAGTAGTATGTATGCATTATGTGTGATAAGATTCGATTTCCTCTCATGGCATTCGTTACAATCATTATTAACAAACAAACAAAAAAAAAAAAAAAACTCTGATCCATAGGCAGTTCAATTTTTTTTATTTCAATTTTGCTTCTACAATTTTTTAAGTCAAGAAAGCACCTTGCGAGTCGAAAATTAACACACATTAACACATTTTAGCACACTTTTATAATTCAACATGAATCATAGGGATTTACTAATAGAGCAGTAATCAAATAGAGCTCGTCTCCCTATTCTAAAGAAAATAAAAAGTTGGGGCAAATCTCTCCTGTCCTTTTCCTACTAGAGATGGCGCTGCATTATCCTGTGGCTTTTTCGTTGCTCGCATTTATTTACGAAACAAGCGATATCGAAAATTCCGCGAAATTCTTCTTCTCAAGTATAAATGTATACTTAACTTATTAAAGATGAATAGATATAAGAACTGTTTATTTGCAACTGTGATCATTTTGTAAGAAATGTAATAAAACATTGCAAAAAGTTGCTATAAATGAATTTGTTTATTTTTGAATCATTTCGGAGGGAAAATATTACACAAGAAAATTTATTAGTAGAATATAAATGTCGAATATTTAGAAAAATTTAATTTGCATATAGAAATATTGTAATAGAAACTAAATTATATGTTTCATCAGCAAACTTCACATTTTAAAGATATGTAATATAAGTACATTTTTTGAAAATAAAAAAGACAAGAAAACTAATTTTGTTAAAATTCTTTAACATTTACAAGTAAAAAAAAAAAAAATAAATAAACCATTTCTTTTGAAAATCTTTGCAGGATAGTTGTTATTTTTTTCTCCTCGCGCCAACAGCGTAGAGTGGTATCAGCCAACAGCAAAGATTTTTGCCAAAAGTCGCCAAATGAGTTATCAACAAGCTATGTTAAATTACAAAAGTCACGTGACATGCATGATCACGTGCAGATTATTTTTCGCCTCTAACTGGCAACACTGATACGCGCTCTATTATATAACTACTGTATAGTTTTATTCCGAGTGAAATTTTGAAATATTTTATATTGAAGTTTAATTTTTAAGAAATTGGTTTAGTTTTTTTTTTTTGTAATTCAATTGATATAGTTTTTAAAATCACATAAAATGGGAACACAAAAATTGTAAAAAAATCAACAGAGTTACCCTTTGTTTCCATCAAGTTAACTTTTGAATGATAAAATGTACAATTTAATTTTTATATCAAATAGAAGCTAAATAATATGTTTATTCAGCAAACTTCACTTTTTAAAGATATTTAATGTTAATAATATTTTTAAAAAGTAAAATAAAAGACAAAAAATTGAATTTCTTATAATTTTTAATATTTATCATGTTCTATCTATACATTAAAATGCATTGGTCTTATTGACGAAACTCAGATTCACAGAGCTAAGTAAAAACGTAAAACATACAGATTTTTATCGCTAGTCATAATCGTTTTTTAAAAATCTTGCTGGAAAGTATAAAAAATCAGACACATTAAAAGGGTCACTTTTGACATTTGAGTTTTTACTGTAGCCGTAATTTTTAAATGCAGCTTATTTAATAATGTTTTTAACTTTCTAAATCTTTTCTTAAAATATTTTTGAATGTGACAAGGTATTTATACTGATGAACTTAAATGTAGGTTCAGATTCCAACTTTACAATATTTATTATATTGCCAGCAATTAAAATGACACACTTTACAAAAATAAAGAAGGTTGTATTAGCTTCATTTGCAGTTCATGCGTTGGTATATAATAGAATCTGTGATGATTGGGACACTGTCTCGCATGGAAGGTCAAGACAGTGTTAGAGAGATTCGTGTTAGTTCTACTACTACAAGCAACCGATTTGGATAAATACACTTTGGAACCAAACACCTTTGACATAGAAATCCAACTCGTTCCAACATTATTTATCTCAAAATTAAATATCTGATCTAAAGGCAAATGCCAATCATAACATACCAACCCACTCACACACACACACAAAAGGAACATTTAATACAAAAAAAGTTAATTTTAGAACATACAGGTGAACACAAAAATGGACAGAATCTTGTTTATTTTTTTTTTTTTTTTTCCGGAAACAGATTAGGAAAAGGAGCGCAACAGGAAAACAGGAAGTGACAGATTCCTAAGAAATAGGGGGAAAAATCACAACACAAGAGATAAGCAATTTTTTATGAGTGGCGCCAATAAAATGTCATGGATCATCTTTGGTGCTAGAAAAAATGTGTTCTATCTTCCAGCAGCACATTAGGAAATAACAGGAAAACATCAACATCCGCATTATTAAAATTACGAATATCAATTCGGTCTTCTTTCTGAAAATAATGTGCACGCTATCCACATCGTATTCACATTTTATATTCATGGAAAATATGAACGGTAAATCTTTGAACGATTTTCAATTTCGATGAGAGCTTAAAAAAAAACGGTAAATTTCCCTCCTTTTCATGCTAGAGTTGTCGTTGCGTCGCCACTTGGCCGCATTTTCATGAGCGCATACTACCGTGTCCGAAAAGTAAGACCCAATTACAATTAAAAATTTCCGGGCTTATGGAATTTCAATTTTTTTTCTTTTTTATGCTGCTGGCGCTGTCCTTGACATCTGTGTGAAATTTGACGTCAAAATATTCATGAGTGTTTGAGTTACGCTTGGCTTTGTGAGACGCTAAAACAATTCCGGCGATTTTTGAAATGTCTGAATTTGTTGATCAAGAACTTGCATTACATTTTGTTTGCGAAACATATAGAATGTTGCAGAAAGTATTCCTATACCGGAAAGAAATGTTTAGAAGGGGTATAAACAGTTCAAAGACGACAGAGAACGCGTTGAAGACGAAGAGCCCTCTGGTCAACCATGCAACCGACAAAGCTCACGTCCAAAAAATTAAAGATTTGGGGCTTGCAAACCGTCGATTTACAATTAAAGACCTTGCGGATGATGTTGGAAAAGAATCGGGCAATTCCATTTTAAAAGATGTTTTGAGCCTCAAACGCGTCAAATCTCGATTGGTAACGAAAACACTGAATGCGCCAGCTTACACTGCATTGATTCTTCGTATTGATTTTTTCGCCAAAGATGAAACCCATATCGTTCCACAACCACCGTATTCCCCTAATTTAGCATCATGTGACTTCTGGCTATTCCCTAAACTCAAAAGACCACTCCGGGGACACTCTTTTGAGTCGATTGAAGAGATTCAACGTGAATCATTTCTGCCGATGAGTTCTTGGCATGCGGGGCCTGAATATCCGAGTGGTTAGCGCTCTGGAGCTCGGTATCACAGGTTTTCGGGTTCGAATCCCGGCGGTGGCATGGAAGTTGTAGTGGTTCGAATCCACTTTAAACCGTAGGTCCCGGTCTAACATGAGCGTTGCGGGGGCATTGTTACTCCGCGTCCGTGACTTATCTTCAAGTTACACGCGCCCCTGGCTAACGCAAAGTGAGTAACGTCGGAGCAGCGTTTGAGCATCAAAGACAAGTGCGTTTGCCAGCTGCATTAGAACAAAACTTTTAGCATGCATCAAAGTTGGAGTCAGTGCATTGTGTCCGGAGTGGATTACTTTGAAGGCGATAAAATAAACGTGGAAGAATAAAAAAGAGTTTTTGAAAAAAAAAATAATAATTGGTCTTATTGTTGTGGGCACAGCATTATATTTAGAAAACGTTAAATATGCTACGAAGCATTAAATGTTATGAAGTGTTTATGACAATTCCTGAGAAATGCCTGCAATTCTTCTTCTTCGATCATATCATACATTTATTGAACTATGTATCTACTAAATATAAATAGGTACACAAGAAATGTTATTTTGATTATAACTCTGCTCATTTTGTATGAAATATAATAAAGCAATACAAAAATTCATATAAATGAATATTTTTATTTTTAATCATTTTGAAGGGAAATTATTACATAAATTTATTAATAGAATATAAATGCCAAAAAAAAAAAAAAAAAAAAAATTCCATTTATTTAAAGTTAAAATATGAACCATTTTTTAAAATCATTATTGACCCTTTTCTCCCTTTGCACCAACTGCATAGATTAAAAAGGCCTACAGTAAAAATTGTTGCAAAAATGGCTAATCTATTACGACATTTGTTAAACTATAAAACTCTAAAAAATATATGCCTAAAACTAATTCTAAAAGATTTCAAATTAGTCTTGATCAAATGCCGTTGTTCGGCAGAATGTTAAATGGGCAACACAGAAATCCTTAATTAGAGACACATTCAGTTTTTAATTATTTTCTTGCAGTATGTCTCATGATGCTCAGAAATTTTGTTGTAATTTCTACTGGGATGTAAAGAGTTAACTTTCCATGCACCAAAAGCAACGTCATCCTTTTTCTGTCACATTTTTCTCAATTATGCATCTTAGAGGTATGGCACCTTCTGAGAAATTATGTAGTGGGAGAGAAGATCCAAGCTCTGCATAGTTTATGAGGTGTAGTCATAACACCCTGTATGTAATAAAAAAGAAAAACTAGAGTAATAAAATAAAGAAAAGAAAAATGAAGAATTTTATTGTGTATTATTTTTGCATTAAGTAATTGATTAAAATTTTTGTAGTATCAAACGCATAAGAATACTAATAAAAGAGCGTATTAGGGTTGCCAGTTTGGAACCAATGTATTGCATTACATGTATATGTTGCATTACAGAAGGAAAATGAATAGACTGCAGTCATTTAGAATGAGTGTTATTTAATTTCAGAATTTTGTACTTTAAAATATGCGATAATAGCTAATTCACCAACCTTTGCAGTTGGCCGTCAGTACTTCATGGTATTGAAGAGAAGGAAAAGGGCGATTTTCAAAAGATATGGCTCAATTTTTTTAGCTGTAAATCATTGTAAATTGAATTTTTCTAAATATTTAACCTTTGTATTCAATCGATAAATTTTCTAGTGTAATATTTTTTCTTCAAAATGAATAAAAAAAATAATATATTCCAACTACATATATTAAAAATGGCCTACAGTAAAGTTTGCTTCCAAAAGTGGCTGAACTATCATGGCATATGTTAAGCTACATAACCCTAAAATACACGCCTAAATCTAATTCTAAAAGAATTCAAATGAGTTCAGATCAGTAGATGAGCATTATAGCTATTCATTAAATAAAAATCCTTGTCTAGCATACTACATTATGATACAGCCGACTTTATATATTAGATATGAATTGTTTTTGCATAATAACAAAATTGTTTTTAAAATATTCTGTATTCATTCAACTTAACAAGTAAATAAAACTAATTATGTATTTAGGAAATGTAAGACTCTCCTTTCACAAATTTCTCGAAACAGACAGACACATAGCAATGAAAGCTCTTTTTTTTCATATGTAAAGCAAGTAAAAAAGTCATCAAATCACTTCTGACAGTGGACAGTGATAATAGTAAAGTCACGTGAAGAGTATGTTTTCCCCAAATTTGACAACCCTGAGGCGTGCTCTATTATCTTACTACTCTATGGTTCTCACAAATCTTAGGATTCTTACTTTCAGAAAAGAGGAAGCACAATGGCAATTTTGGCAATGTGTGTAAAGTGTCTCGAACTGGTGGAATTTTTTTTCGTTTTTACTCCATTCTACTAACAAATGGCGAGGGGGGGCAGTTACCTTCAAAATGTTCTCCCTTCATCACTTATCGGTGTGCTGTACCTGTCATATAATAGAGGAACATGAGGTCGATCAATGCTCAACAAAATGAAAGCATTCATACTGAATGTGACAACTCCTTTCATAAAATTATTAATATGATAAAGTAGCTATAATAAATAGACTTAACTCTTTGATATTTTGGTCTTTTGTAGATTCTCAACAATAAAACAATTATATATTATTTTGAACAATAGTAAGAATTCTCAAGCTGTTTTTTTTATTAATAATGTATTTTGTTTTTTTAAACAAAGAATATTAAGTTTTGTCTTCAGGAAGCACATGGTTAACTATTTAAGTACTCATATTTTCCGAGGAAAAAAAAAAAAAAAAAAAAATTGAGAACTTAAAATATAAAAGGCTCAATTAATGGCTCTTCACACGTTCACTGATACCGGGAATTGATGAAATGAACATCAGATAATCAAATTATCATGTTCAATATGCATGATAATTGAATCTTAAACATGCATTTTTGAGTGATTCTTTTTACAGTATTTGTTAAATTTGAATGATAATTTTTATTCGGAAAACGAATCAGTGGCGATTCGTAATAGTTCCAAAACACTGGAATGGCAGGCCAAGAATTTCGAAACAAATCAATAATACATTGTAACACACAAGAATATAACAAAGGCCGTTATTTGGCAGAATGTTATATGGGTAACACGGAAATCGCTAATTAGAGAGATTCAGTCTTTAATTATTTTCTTGCAGTATGTCTTGCAATTCTTAGAAATTTTGTTGCAGTACTTTCTATTGGGATCTAAAGTTTGCACACTATACTTGTACTATAGATCAACTCACTATGGCTTTCAATTGATGTAACAACTCAACTTCTGGTTGAATGAAAGTTATTCGAACTACTTATACGCCATAGAACTGATATATAAGTATGTGCATTTGTGATTTTCTCTTCTTTTCTTAATTTCTTATTTATGTGATGAATCGCATTAATTCTTTGTTAAGTTATGCTTGTTAAATTATTTTTTTATTGTAGAATGTACACAACCTAAGTCACCCCACCACGAAAAGGACACGCTTTAATCTCTCCTGCAACGGTAATCCGGACGTGATATCCCCACATTCTTGCTGGATAAACTGCATAACATTTCTCTTCGACAAAACAAGCGGTTTAAGTTGAATTGGATGCCCCCTCTCTCAACTTGTATGTTCGGGAATTTGTCCATTTCACCCAATGAATTGAAAAGAACTCATTGTCTTGCTTTCCTGATTGTTTTCCCTTGATCCTTAATAGTTATGTGTATGAAAACCCCATAACCTCTGAAGAAGATTTCGTGGTAAGAGTAATTGATTCCACACTATGTGGAATGTTTGGGCGCTTTCTCCGATCCGTGATCCACCATTACGAGATGTGCGTTCTTGCATTCCACAGAAATTCTGGATACTCTTCGCGCAATATAGAAAAATCTGTTTTTAAAGCTTCCTGTGTCGCTAGTGGGCCAACAAAACGTTTAATGCAATAGCATTGAACGTTTTGTTTAATGATATAACATTTAACGTTTTAATATTAAACGTTTCTGCCCAAAACTCACACATCACTTAATACTGACACGTCACTTAAATATCTTTTCAAATACTGTCGATAAATATTAAAGAAATTCAAGAATCAATAGATTCGTTAGGACTGCACACTAGAATCGCACCTATGATCTTCTGATTGCTCCCCAAAACTTTTAAGATCACCTTATGAAATAAACATCTTTTCAAATACTGTCTTGCTTCAGAGCAATTTTTTTTGTACTTAAGTCGAAAATATGCATTGTTAGAATTATGATCAATACTTTTTTTTTCTAGCTCATTTATTTTTTAATAATCAAATTAAAGTACCAATAGATTCCTTCGGACTGCACATTAGAATCATTAGAATATTTGAAAGCATAATATATCTATAACATATTAGAATAACTGAAATAAATCCTTCCCATCCATTGAATTGAAACGAGCTCATTGTCTTGCTTCTCAGATGTGTCTGTCTCCCCTTGATCCTCAATAGTCGTGTACGAAAACCCCGTAACCTCCGAAGAAGATTTCGTGGTAAGAGCTGTTGATTCATCAGTATGTGTTCGTGATATGCGTCATTTAATTAACAATGACTTCACTTTGATAAAAAAAAAAAACCCCAGAAAGATAATGAAAGCGGTTATAAGGATTGAATGCCATGCATCTCCTTGGTGATCTTTTGGAAACTGTAGGACATTGAATCTAATGTCTCAAAAAAACACAAAATCGCTGCAGAATGATTGTTACCAGACACGCGATACCACTAGTGAATTTTGTTTGCCTTATAATACGCACTGTATGAAAGAATCTTTAAAACCAGGTTTATTTAACAAATAATTATGTTTTTCTCAGGATTTTCATTCAAAATGAGCACCTTCGGTTTCATTACATTTGTTACAATAAATTAATAACGACTTGAATGCCTGTTAGAGTTCACTTTGTGCGATTGCCACCTAAAGTCGTATCGAAGTTTGTGTGTACAGTCATGATGTCATCAAAATTACACCAGAAATTACATTTTTACCAAAAGTTTAGTGAGTAGTGACTAGGTGCATTACCATGCAACAAATACCAACTTCCTCCCGATATTCTGAAAAATGCGCGGAATTCTGGCCATTAAACGCTTTACAAATTAAAATTATACTCACCAGTAATTATCTGTTTAGTCGGAAAAGATTCTTTGGGGATAACCCTTGCTATCGAAGAATGTTTTTGAAAGATTTTTTTTTGATTTGTGGTGAGCTTTCTGACTTCCACTCCGCATTTTGCTTTTGGATCCTACTGAAATCGCCATGTTTCATCACCTGTATCAATCGATTTCAAGCAGTTTGGACCATTTTCATCTGTGGAAATGATGTCTCTACAATGTGCACTCCTCCTTGATTTTGATTCATGAGTTAAAGTGCCTGGAACAAATTTAGCACATATTTTTGTTTTGCTCAAATCTTCATCCAAGAGGATTCAAATAGTTTCTTTGGTTGTTCGAAGATTCGTCCACCCTTCTTGGTGACGTACAGCGATAGTTTGCGGCGGAATCTTGTATTTTTCAACAATCTCAGATGTTCGTGATGAACTTGTTCTATTTATTCTTCTTGTATGCTTATCATCTTCTAGAATTTTCTTAAAAAAAAAAGTGTTTGTGTTATAAGAAAATATTATATATACTTAAACAAAACTCATCGTAAATTTGTTTCATTAAAGGATACATTTCAGTTGTACGTTCTCCAAGATTTGTATGAAATTTAATTGCAGCTTTTTGTATCACCTTAAAAATTCAAAACGTAGAAAAATTACTTTTCAAGAAACATCCATATCGGTTGAGATAGTGAACAAATGCATTAAGGTTTTAGCAGTGCGCCAGCTGTTTGTTAAGATGTATACCGCATGCACGATAACACAGATGGCGCCACTGTAGGCCGAGACCCAACACTAGTCTTCAAAAATTTTTAACACATTGTGGAAACACAAGGCAGTTCAAAATGATCGTTTGAATCCACAATTAAAAATTAACGCTTTTCACAAATTTAATCTTGGCGTTCCTAAAAGATACAAATCTCAGATACAAGTAGACTCGGGACAATCATTAAAAGGGTCAAACCTTTTGAAATCATCTATTATATTATGGATCGAATGAAAGAGAAATCGGTAACTAATACTTTTGCAGAAACTTTAAAATTTTGTTGATAACTTGGTGAACTTTCTTAAAAAGGAATAATTTGGTATGACATTATTTTATTTCATATTCAAAAACGGAATTCCCAGGCGACCATTAATAATATTGCAGCAATCGAGTATTTTTCTACTGAACACAGTGGTATACGTAAAAAAAAAAAGGAAACTATTGAAAAAACTATTTGATTAAACCATACCAAATCAAAATCATAATCACTCAAGTTAAATTTTAGTAAAAATATAAAAAAGAACTGATCTGTTGAAGGCCACAGCGCTCATTCATAACGCAGCAGGAAATTTTTCCCTAAACGCCATTCAGAAAGAAAGTTTAAAAGCATTATTTCGCAATAACATCTTCTGCATGGCAATATTTAAGCCTCGGCATGTATTCAACTGATTCAATAATTCATTATCTTACGACACTTTATATTTGTATTTTGAATTGGAAAGTTAATACTTCCTTGCACTAAAGAGTTTCTTTTTCTCTGGAACTACAGTTATTTTTCAGAAAAGTACCACACACGTAAAGCCTTCTGAAGTGTATTAAAGTTACAAACAAATATCTCAAATTTCATAAAATGTAGTTTTTTTGTTTTTTTTGTGAATAAAATGGATAATGTACATAAATTAATAATGTCGGGATTTTCATGCGTTGTAATTTTCAAATAAAAAAAAAAAAAAAAAGACAAAAAATACATATTTGTAAAAGTATACAACTAAATATATATATATATAACTGCCCCAATTTAATATATCTGTATCTATCTTTAACACAGCTTCCATATCGCTGTGTTTTTGCAAGATATTATGCAGGTGTTCTTCAGCATTTGCTATGTAATAATAGATTAATACCGAATTATAAAATCCCACGTTGTAACACGCTGTTCAATCAGAAGTTTGCAAAAGAGATAACGTTTTCAAAATTTAATAAAGTGTAAACTTCCCAACATTCTTTTCGCCTATATCAGGTCGGCTTAAATGACTGGTTAGTTAAAGTCCTATCACAATAATTTGAAATTTGGCAATATTTAATCAAAAATTTATGCAATCGTGTTGAAATTCTTGTACGAAAAGATTATATGCAAGAAATTTTTTAAATTTTCACCAGACATTGTGCCAAAAAGTTTAATAATTTATGCTTTTGATAAAGAAATGCAACTATCAATCTTCCTTTTTTTTGTTCCTACCTTATATAACTCTTTTCATATAAATTTATAAACAAATTATTTATTAAAAGAGAATTATTTATTTTCCACTAAACCAAACAATGCATTATTTTTTCACTTTTTAGTTCTTTAAATATTCTATGCAAGTTTAAATATAAACTTACTTTATACAAAATGAAATTTTTTATCTTATACGACTATATCAAAATTTGATCCTTACATCTAAAACTCTGCCATGAATGCATGTTAATAATATGTTCACCCACTTCCATAAGAAAAACAGTATAATATGAGAAATTTTTTTTCTCAATGCTTAAAATACACAGCCAAAAATACAGTTAAGAACTAGTACAAATTTTAAAAAATATTAGAACGTGAAAGCTTATTTTAAATATTTTTCCGCTCTAGTGTGTAGCTAAATATTTTTCCACTCTAGTGTGTCCGCTCTAGTGTCAATTTTAATTTTTCTATCATTGCCTAAAGGTTTAAATAACCTGATTCGTGAAAATAGGTTATCAATATATCTTAAGTTTCCACTACTCAAGAAGAGGATAAAGTACTACGGAACACTAGCATTCTACTAGTAACCACTTACATATCAAAGTAATGAGCAGAACAAGCAATTTTTATATTTATCGAAAACAAAACTATCTGTTTTTTTTTTTTTTTGAAATATCAGACACAATAATATTATGTGCAAGTAATTGCCTACATTCACATAGGTTTTGTTTTGTTTGTCGCTCTGCAGTCATTTTTTGTGGACAGTTTGGTCTAATGAGAACGGGAACTATAGTTTAACGAGGGATTCCATGGCATAGACATGATGCGAACCTGAACTTTGTGGTACCAAAGGCCAGAGCGCTAACCAAATGGCCATCAGGCCGCTATATTATCATAGGAAAATATTAGACAATCACTACGGGTTACTCATGTTGATCTTTATTTCCACTGAGTTCTAATGAATGCTATTCATAAACCTTGAAAATATTGGGTTTTCCGTATTGCAGGGTCAAGAACTTCCCCTCCCCCTACCCCTTCCTAAATCAAGCTCCCAAACTTCTAAATAAAAAAAGGTCCAAGAATTTTGACCAAGAACCCTTTTTCTATATGGATATCGAAACTCAGATTGTTGACTAGTATAGTAAATAAACCCCAGGTAAAATAATGAGTATTTTTTTATATAAGTTCCTAATATCTGTAGATTATAGCTGAAATTTTATTGCTCGTAACTATTTTGCTGCTTTTCTCTGCTTTACTTGTGAAGAGATTTGATCATTTTCTAATGTTCTTTGCGTCCTAATATTTAACAAGAGAAACATTTTAAAGACATCTGAATACCTTGAATGATTTTTAATCCTTATTTTCAAAATGAGTAACCTTCTTACTCATTCAAGTACTTCATTTATTTATGTTTAATCCAAGATGAAATCGATTTTTACTTTTAAATCTTTTTGTTTTTGTTCTGATGACTTAGACAGTTGTCTTCGATGCCTTAAGACAAGCACTGCACTGGCGTTACTCATTTAGCACTACCCAGGAGATGTGTGTAGCTTGAAGATAAGCTACGGACGCCGTGTTCTGCGATCGTGTTAGACCGGGACCCTACGGTTTAAAATGGATTCCGAACCATTACAAACATCCAGGGCACAACCGGGACTCGAACCTGAAAAACCTGCGGTACTGAGCGCCAGAGTGCTAGCCACTCGGTCATTCAGGTCCCACTTTTAATCTTATTCATGTTAAAATTAAAACTGAAAGTGCTTACTTGTTACTTATCTTAATGGAAATATACTACGTTTTTCACGAAGCACGAAAGTATCTTATTACTGACCCCATTTAATGCACCTATACATACCTATATGTACAATAAAAACTATTATTAGTTATAATTATTGATTAGGAAAACTATAATTTGTATAAATAAAAAAATATTTGCTTTTCATTTCTTTTTATTTAAATTTCTTTTAAGTAAGTTGTTAAAAATATTTTTACAATTTATTACAAAAGAAAAAAATATATTTTATAAAGTTTTTGTTCTATTTCTAATTGCAGAAAATTTGTTTTTAGTAATGCTTAAAAAAGAGATGAAAAAAAGTCAAAGCACTCTTTTTGAAAACAATGTATTTATTAGAGTAGATTAATAATACAACTTATATACAAAAACACATCACAAGTCACACATATAATTCCCTAGAACTTGTACAATTTATTAAATTGAGTTTATATTCAAGTATAATGGCAGTGAAAACAGTGTGATTTATTTTGATTCACAAATGATGATGTGAAAGCAAATCAAGATAAAAATAATTAGTCCTTTTATGTACTACTACATATACATATGAAAGTACGAAATGATTACCTAACTATTTATGGAGTTGAGCATAAAATGCCATGAAATTATTCTCAACATGACTTTAGTCAGAAATTAAATTAAAATAGCCTAACTAATAAAATTGGAAAATCCTAACGTTAGAGATGCCACGTACGTGACAACTATTCTGCTTCATCTGTTGTTGCTAGCTAATCAATAACACAATTTGGATATTTTATCCTTTCTAACTTTCTTTTCCTACTCGTTATTCAACTTTATTCTTATGATTTTAACACACGAGAGTAAAGAATTTTTACATTCTTCAATCTCTAATTCGTACTCAAGCTGCTACATTTACTGATTCGTATTCCTATCTCATCATTCGTTCTTCTTTTGTTTGAATCGTTCTTATTCAGTTCATTCATTATCATTGTACATTTCTTACACTTTACTTTTATCATTTTATCGATCATTTCAGCAGAAAATTGAGAATTTCTGACATGTCTCGAACTCAAAAACTGACTGGAAATTCCTGAAACTCGATGTTCTGTAACAGGACTTGTTTGATCAGCATAAATTGATTTTTTTTTGCATAACTTGAAGGAAATCTTATTAACTTCCTTAAGTTCTTTCTCAAATTTCCTTAATCTTGTCAGATCTCAAAAGATTCCTTTAACTTGGAACGTTTCAAGGACGTTTAACACTTTATGCAGAATTATTCATGAAGACCCATATTTCTTGTGGGGTCATCTAAAAGGTGAAAGTTCCAAATCGATCTTCTAATGGAACCAAGAACGACAGCATGATCGTGCCTTTGTTTAAGGCATTTTTTTTTTTTAGAAAAGTTCGATTCCAAAGTCGTCTTGATGACTTTTGATGAAAAAAAATCAATGCTCCTTTATGAACATTTTGACGACTCAAAATAATGAAAACGACATTCTTTTTTCTCTTCTTGGATTGAACTCGCTGACAAGCGAGTGTCAAAGTTCGAATTAGACATTCATTCCATCATCTCTTCGTTGTTCCATGCGCTCTTTCAACCTAACAAGAACTGGTTCCAGTAACCAGAAAGCTCCAGAAACAATAGAAAGGCTTCCTAAGAGATAGTACATGCCGTCGTAGGAACCGAAATTATCCCTGAAATGACCTGAAATCAAAAGAAAACATTGTAAAATTTCATGTTCCATATGTACAAATCAATATGAATGAAAATTTTCGAAATACATTTGATTTTAAGTTAAGGATCATAAAAAATGTGTTTTTCAAGAAATGGCTTAGTCCTGTCATCGTTTAATATTTCACCTTTTAAATTAATTTCTATCTCAAGATTAACCATTTAGGTTCTTTGCAAATTCGGACAGTGTGCTGGATTCATTGCCTTGGAAATTGTGGGAAATTTCTTCAATAACGTATAGTTTAATGCTATAATTAATAATATTTAACTAAAGTTGGATTTCTTATGTAAATATAGAAAGTTATCCCAGCCCTACTGCTTTCAAAGTGCTTGTAAATAATTAAGCCTTTTTCTTTTAAATGTAATGCAGATTTTTTTGTTCGTGGTGTACTTCAGGTAATAAATTTACATGAAGTACACCACTATGTCAATAAATAAATAATTTTTTATTAATTTCATTAAAAAAATTAATAAATTTCATAAAAAAATTAAACTCCATCATTGTCACCAAAAGATTAATTCTCTTATATTAATAAGGAACACACTTTTGATTTAAAGTGTAAGGCACTTTGCCTAATTGTTGATTAATCTGCCATTTATAGATATAATCTTTGGCTTAAGAGGCTCTTGCATGTTTGGCAAACTCACCAATGAGCGATGGCACTCCAAGAGGCACCAGTCCAGAGGCGAAACCGTAGCATCCCATTGCCACCGAGTGCTCCTCTTTCTTGACGTGCTTCATGACCAGTACTGGCAACCGGACCAACATGCTGCCGGCGGACATGGAGTAGAAGGCCAGCAGGGCCAGGAAGGAGCCCAGGTTGAAGGCGAAGGGCAGAAGGATGATGAAGACTCCTTGCAGGATGAGAGTCAGGGTCATGTAGCGGGGGAGGAGATGAGATCTTTGTCAGTCACCCAGCCTAAGCAAAGGCGTCCTGCAAACACAAATATATTATTGAAACAGCACATATAAAAATGAAAGAGACAAAATTGTATCAACACTGTTTTTGGAAACCAATAATTTATCATTCTACTTTTGTTATAAAGTGCAACTATGTCTTTTGAATGTACAGTTGAGTGATTTGAATTGAATTTTCATGAAATGAAGGATTAAATTTATTGATCTTTTCTGGAGATATCATTATTCTCTTTAAAGTGATATGATTGAGTCATTTCCTCTTGGTGCATTATGGGATGCATTTTGTGATTTCCTTCTAAATGGAACTCTGTTAAGAGATGGAAAAAAAAAGCGTCATTTTTCCTTTTAAATGTAATCCAGATCTTGTTTGTTTGTGGTTTTCCTCAGGTAAAGTTCTTAGCAGACTATTATGACTAGAGGAATTATACATATTTATAGTGTTGGATTATATTGTATTATATTGGTTGAAAGTGAATGAAAAAAATGTGTTTTTAAAAATATTATATGAAAAATGAATTTTTAAATAAATATAAATAATGTACTGTCTGATTGCTATGAACCTATTGACAAATTATATTTTAATGACAAAATCTGAAGTATCATCGTGCACCTAACCTAAGTTATCACATCTCACATACATTGTGTGTGTTTTCTATGGATGATCCACAATTCATGATGCTTACCAATAATATCTCCAAGAGCCATGGCGTGAATCAGATATTTTCCCACAGTTTCCGGAAGACCTTTGTCCTTGCTGTAGTCGACCATGCTGGTCATGATGGGGATGAAAATGAAGACGTATGTGGCCATGCACACGCAGATCAATAGGAAGACGGGGTTGGTGTACAGCTTGGCAATGGTCCTCAAGCTCTGCAAGAAACTCTTGTCTTGCTTGGAATCGATGATTTTTCAATGTTATCTTTGGAGAACTGTTTGGAAGAGGTGGAATCGCCGTTGAAGTTGTTGATGCTTCCCATCATCTTATCATTCAAGCTTTCTCGGGAAGTGGCGAACATATTCTGGAAGAGGAAAAATTATATTTTGGTTAGTTGAAAGTGTAAAAATTACTTGGAGATTTTATATTTACTCCATTTAAATAATTTCCTATCTGGTTTGAAAACAAATAGTTAAGGTTTTTTTTTGTTAATAATGCATTAATACTATCCAAGTGAATCAATGTTGTAATTTCATTAAAAAAGAATTACTTTTCTTTCATTGAAGACATTTAAAATAAAAAAAAATGGCTTGAAATGAAATGTATTTTAGATTTTAAAATGTCATGAAAAATTCAATACTTCACTATTTAGTAAAAGATGGGATTTTTAGATTTAAATAAATGAAGAATCATTATTTAATTATTAATGAATTAGTTTAGATATGAATTTTAAAATTTACAATTTAAAATATTAAAAATTTTGTCATAATTGAATGAGATTGCTGTTATTCCTTATTACATAAATCGATGCGTATGCAATTGTGTGTCAATATAACTACAATGTAATGATGTTGTAATCAAATACATAATAATTTGAATTAATGCCTTTTACCATATTGGTATGATTACTTATAATGAAAATAATTAAAATTCATAGAAAGTAGAAAATTCATAGTTAATATAGATTTAATACAATAACATATTGATTGATTTCTTAGGGGGAATTTTTTTTATTCATTTTATTCAGATTTGGCTTGGTTTGTTGCTCTCTGGTGTTTTTTTTTTTTGAACACTTTGGGCGAATTAGACCGAGACCTACAATTTAATAGGGTCTCCAGGATTCGAAGCCTATGGTATCAAAGAACAGAACGCTAGCCAATTGGCAACTACCGAGAATCAATCGCTAGTCAAGAACTCTTGGATAATAATATTAAAACAATAACTGTACTAGTAACTGTAATATTTATACTGTATATAGTATTTGTACTAATATTTGTAACTGTAATATTTATACTAACATATTTGTACTGTAACTGTAACATTTATATTTTATGGCAGTACGTGTTTTCATATAATTAATTACCTGAATGCTAAGTCTTTTCTCCAATGGAGGTTTCTCAGGATTGTTTTTCTTCTCCATCGCGAAAGCCAGGTTGTCGTATCCATGCTCGCCTTCTAGCTTTTTCTCCAGCGATTCCACCAGATTCGTGGTGGAATGAGACTTGGCGGGTGCGCTCGAAGCGTACACGATTTCGTTCTTCTCCAGCAGACGGGGATTGAGGGAGACCGTGCTCAGTCTCTTCTCGGCGTTCGATTTCACGTAGTTGTCTGTGATGACGTACATGGGCGGCTGGTTTTTGAAGCTCTTGCGAAGTTCGGTTGCTACAGAAAGAGTTCAAAATATTAAATTTCTAAACATTCAAAATATTTTTAAAAAATTTTTTAGATTTTTTAGTGAACTAAGATTCACTTAGTCTGTATTCGAACACGAAAGTATTCTTAACATGAAAGATTCTTTTAGCTTAATAAAATTTGATGACATTAAATCAACATTCTTTCAAGTTTACTACTTTTTTTGTGAAGTGAGAAGTGTGGACCAGGATTAATATTAATTAAATAATAATCGATGTGTTAAGCATAGATTTGATAATCAGAATATGTTATCAATGTTAGGAATTCAACGATAAATTAATAGGAATTAATAGAATTCAAAGCTTAAAAATTTTTATTTGCATATCTGCTTTAAGTTAAATCTGCTTTTAATTAAGCATACTCAAATATTTCATTAAATGTTAATTTAAAATTGTTTTCTTACAGTAAAATTAATATTTTTATGATACAAGCAGGCATTTATCGATTACTTCTGTATCTAGAAAGTTGGAAAAAAAATTACTAAAAATATCCCTTTCTCTGAAATCAAAATTGCAGAAGGCTGACAAATAATCATACGTCACGAGATTGAATATAATATAAAACTATCATAAAATAGCAAACATTATGATTTATCTATTTTCGAGTTCATCCCGATGTTTTGAATGTATGATTAACGATGATGATGATATGATTTATTATGATACAATGTATGATTTAATGTATGATACAATGTAATTTTAAGATACAATGATTTAATGTATGACACAATGTATGGTTAATTAAAAAACGATGCAACTATAATCTTTTATGAAGAATAAACACTCACTTTCTGAGGTGGGTTTGGGCGTTCCGTTCCTGATCCAGCTGGGGGATCTGAGCAGGATGGCGGCGGGAAGCACGTGGAGGATGACTCGGCCAGCACCAGGAAGGTGCCCTGCAGCCCGTAGGCCTCCCGCAGGGCCTCGATGAGGAAGGAGAAGACCACGGAGCCCATGCAGGCCCCGGACAGGGCGATCCCGGAGGCCGTGGAGCGGTACTTCTCGAAGTACTGGTTCACCACCACTTGAAAGAGGGTGTTGGCGAACGCTTCGCCCAGACCTGCAAGCATTGAGGAAAATCGTTACAGTTTCAGCAATCGGAATTTACTTAAAAATATTATTTAAAAATAAATTAAGGACAAGAAAATTTAGACATTTATTATAAATTAAAATTTTGGGGGTTCAGAACATTATTTATTTTAAATGTATAAGAATTGAAATTGAGGTTATATAAATGAAAAAAATGTTGGATTGTAATAGAATCATCTTTTCACCAACAACAGGGCAGAGATGTAGAGGTTTCGGTGTTACAAGAGTCATAATATGGGGATCTGAAACTTCTCTCAGTGCCACCCTATTTTGAAACGAAGTCCTCTCTATCCTGAGAGTTTTTAATAACTACAATATCAAGTTTGGATGTAATAACGCTATTAAATAAGCCTCTAAGTTGACTTAATTATTTAGAGTTAGATTTAATTCATTTTAAAGTACAATATTTTTTTAAAAATTTTGGTTACCGTTGATTTCGTTTGAGAGATATTATGTTGAACAATGTGCTCATGAGCAATTTTCATTTTCACTTAGATAACAGTGATGAAAATACAAATAGCTCCTCTTACCATGGATTCCTCCCCAGCAAACGGCCAGCCACGTTACGTTGGGAGCGAAGAAGGCCAGAAATGCACCCAGGGAAGCCCCGAAAGCTCCCGCCAAAGTGACAGCACGAATCCATAACGTTGGCCAACGATGCCTACTATAGGTCCTGTCAAAGAAATAATGGAATATACATCATTAGCAATCGTGGGTATGCATGACATGATGTCACTCACACAAATATGCCATTAAACAATCAAATTCTGAGTGACGTATGAACAGAACAGAAAACTTTGATTTATCGCATTATTTTAAAAAATTTTCGAAAACAAAATGTTTTTGACACGAAAGATAAAGATATTTTTAAAATGGAAAAATTTGTATAAAGTTGCTTACTTTAAACATCATTAATAAAGATTTATTTCAATAGATGACCCTGAGTTTTGCGCATTAAAGTTATTTGTTATATATTGAAATGTTTTTGGTTGTTATTTTTACAAAATTTGTACTTCTGATATTTTATGAAATCTAATTATTTCATAACGAGTATTGCTAATTTAAACTTAAAGGTTTTAAGTTGTTTAAAATTCGTTTAAATTCTGGAAAAAAACATTTTAAAAATTTGTTATAAGATCATTAAATAAATCATCACATAATATGAGAAATTTTTTAAGCTTCTAGATTTTCGCAATAAATCAGTTTCTTTAACAAATTAATTACCATAAAATAATAAACTAATTATTAAAATACAGAATAAATTGATAATCGGAAGCCTTAATTTAATCACCAATTTTCTTTCGATTGGAAAGTTGTTTTTTCATTAACTATGTATAAAGTAGAAATATTCAAAAGAAATATTTTAAAATAAGACTTATAAATAATGAATTAAAATGGAAAATGATCTTTAAAAAATATTCTGTATATAAATTTTGCTCTTTAAGAAAATTAGTAATTTCTAAAAAAATTTTTTTATTATTTTGCTTCTATAGAATTCTCTATTCTTTAAATTAAAAGTAAACAGTGTAGAATGATGGCATTTAACAATAGGATAATACTTTACTACAAATCTTCATGGCTGATATAGGAAATAAAGTTGATGATATCGCAGAATATTTTTGACAAACAAACGAATAATAAAAGGATCGACAAATGTATGATCAATGAATTGACTTACCTGCTAAACATCTCAATGATTTTCTGAAGGTGAAAGGCAAAAGTAGCTTCTCTTCTGGACACGCCATACGTATCAATTACAGCCACATACAAAATTCCAACCATTTTGGAAATGCCGGAAAGAATCATGGTAATTACGCAGGCTGCGCAGGCAATCACCCAGGCATGGCCTCTGTCTGGACCTTCGCTGTAGGACATTCTTCTGGTGGTAAATTTCAAAGATTTAATCCAATTTCAGAAACCAAGAAAGCAAGTCGAAGTTGACCACTTTTCTGCTTTAATCAAAATAATTGTCGAAGATGGAAAATGTCTTGATATAAATCCTTTTACAGAAGATCTATCAACTGGTTCTATAAAGATCCTTGATGATGATGCTTCAAGATTCAGTCAACCCAAAAAAGTAGAAAGATTCAGATATAGTTGCTTCTACGAGAACCGATTAGGATTCAGTTAAGATTCAAAGCCACCACCAGTTGAGTATATATACCCCAAAAGGGCGATTGCGTTTACGATATTTTTGCTGCCCAACATACGTCATAATGTGTAATTAAGTTGTACAACCGATTGAAACATTTTACGTAAAAAAAGAAAGAATGTGAGAAACAGAAGCAATGCGAAGGTGGATCGTAAATTCTTGTAAGATCCACAGTGACGTAGAACGAAAGGTTGATAAAAAAAACAAAAAACGAAATTAAGTGCAATAGGTGATAACGGCGGGGACGATTTTCGAAGAAATTCTAGAAAAATATTCAAACTGTTTTTAGCTGAAAAATTTCCGGACAAGCCCATTGTCTGTGATTTATGGCCCCAGAAGTCATTTGTGACGAAAGGGTTGTTATTCACGTGCTGCTCCCAATTGTCGAAATATTGAAAACAACAACGAATTCCGGACTTTCAGTTTGGAGAGAATGCATTCAGTAAAATCATATCCATTAGGTTTCATCGACAGAATGCTTCGTATCTCTATTTTTGTAAGAGTAATTTTTACAGAAAGTATGTTGTATTTTACTCTTTCTGAATTAAAGATTTGTCTTTGTTTCAAAAAAAACTTTTATAAGAACGGTAAGTTTAAATGATGTAGTTGAGATCGACGTACTTTTTAATTAGCTTTGGAAATTTTAGTTCTTAGAGTTAAGAACGTAATCTATGACATAAGATTCTTCTCAAAATTGTAAATTGGTTTATTTTCATTTCAAAAACTTATTTAGAATCGATCATAATTTAATCAATTTTTTTTTTAGTTTCTGAAGAAATTAATTCAAGAAAAATTTGATCGATACTAAATAAGTTTTTAAAATGAAAATGAAAAGAAAATATTTTGCAATTATGTTTAGACAAAATTTTAGATTAATTTATTGTTTAAATATATGTAAAATAGCAAAAAGTTTTTAAATTTTAAAATTCAATAATTTTACGTAATCTTAAAATTATTTAATCGCTGTATGTTAAGAGAAAGCTGATTATTTAAAACTTCAATATATTAAAATAAAAATAAAAATAATGTAAAATAATTTAAAAAAAAATGTATCCATAGTAAAATATAAATGTTCTTTAATAAAAATTATTTATAAAATTGTGATTGATGATATTGAAGTCTTTAAATGTCATACATAATCAAAACAGAAAATTACATTTAATTTCGTGAAGCTTGGGAAATTCAGAGAAATTATAATTGAAAATGAAATTAATAATAATTATAATTAAATAATAATAATTATAATTAAATAGTAATAATTATAATTAATTATTATTATTAATGATAGTTATAATTTATAATTAAAATCAATAATAAATAAAAAGTTCATTATCCATAAAAGAATAGCAGCCTAACAATTGCCAAAATCTTAAATTTAAAATAGATCTCCGACCTACCTTCTAACAAATCTCAAGATGATATTTTACAGAAAGAAGGACCATCATTTTTACACTGGCCAATAAATCTACTGAACCCTTTCGAGAACCATCGATATCTGGTGACCGTGAAAATTCGGTAATCAATTTTTCTCATCTCGACTGGACATTGAACGATAAATCTGTTATTAACGATTCCAGAAATATTCCTTGTCAGTCTTTGAAATACATATTTCTATCGGATTTGCAATTTACGTTACAAGTTGCGATTTGCAAGTTGCGTTATCTGTATTTACATTTGTTTTTAATTCGCTATAACTGTTACAGAGATAACAATTTGCAGTATGTGTGGGATGATTAAAACAAACAATTTGAAACCTAAAATATTTGTCTTCAAAAAAAAAAAGTTTTTCGTGTAAATTATTGAAATTCGGAAAAACTTTTTTTGTTATTTTTAATTCATTATCAAATACTGATTCTTTTTATCGCGTAGTTTGTGTATTCATGTTAACGATAATTGTGATTTTATGACAACTGTTTTTTGAAATAAAAAAAACTGAAAACTCAAAAACTGAAATATTTGAATGCATTATATAAGTTGAAATGTCAGGTAGTTTTTTTTACTGCTAAATAATAACTGTACCACGTAATGTAATTTTTTTTGAGCTGTAAAAAATAGTTAAAAACAAGTAATATAAAAAAAAAATTAAGTCAATTCCTACTTTTTTTCACTCTATTGAAAGAAGTCCTTTATAAATAAAAAAATCTTATCATCTTATCTGGCGCCATCTATTCGTAGATATATGCAACTTAAATCTAAATAAAACTAAAATTAATTAATTAAATTTAATGAATGAATTAATATTTGAAAAGAACTGTATTCACATCCAGTGTCATCCACTGCAAGTTCAAAAAAATGTATTTGAACTTGAGGGGATGCATAAAAAGTATTTTATGAACGATTGAAAATGTGAACAAGGTATATATAGGGAGAGTGTGAGTTAATAGAAGGAATTGAAAAACAAGAAACTTGTTTTAATTCATGTGTGCAATCATGTCTTTGATGACAAGGATATCACATTCATGTCAAACGTAATCTTGAAACATTTAAAATAATTTAAGCCAATATTTTTGTTTTATTTTATTGATGGTTACAAAACCTTTAGAAAGATTAGAAATTCATTTTAAAAAAAACAATGATGCTAAAATCTTTGATAAAAAAATTAGCATTGATATGAATTATAATATAATATATTTATGATTATAAATTAGAAGTGATACTTTTGTAACTTAAATTGATTAAAATTGAAACTTGACTTGTTCTCAAAATTTTCGATTACGTTGTAGTATAAATTCAATAAAAATTTTCTAAAATCAAAAATTAAAATACGTAAAGAAATTTTTATCTCAACAATGGTAAAAAGCACAATTATTCTTATGCACAAGTATTTTTTTAATTAATTGCTAAAAATATACTAACAATTTTATATAAATATTACATTTTCAGACAATAATTTTATTAACTAAATTCTTGATTGTACACGATTGATTTATACTTATTACCCTTTTTCAACCACCTTATTTTGGAATGACAGTAGACATATCAATTATTAAATTGTTTTTTTATTGTTAGTACTCTTAACATCGTTTAACAAACTTACAAAGTCAATCGCAACGAATATACCGATCAAGGAACGTTTTCGTTATGCTTATATTATTACACTTATATAAAACTTATATAAACTTATTATTACAATTAATAAGTTTTTAAATGTACAGAAATTAATAAAGATTTATATGAATAAAAACACATTAATTTTAAAAAAAAAAATAGCTACTTGTTGAAATGGAAAGGAAAAATACCATCGTAAAAATTTAAAAAATGGGAGTGGAGTGAAGTTGGTGAAGTTTAAAAGTTCATTACATATGCCTCACGTTTCATTTAAAAACGTATAAAAATTTTTAAAAGAGCACAGACAAAAGATAATTATTTTAAATATGGTTTTAAATAATATAAAAATGTTACTGACTATGATTTTAAAACCATTCTATGAGAAGAGAATTAAACCGATAGTTTTTATGGACACTATCTTACAAATTGTTATGAAAAACAAATTTTTTTGTCAACAACCTTGACACACAACCCAGAATGTCATATCCATCTGCTCACCTTTCAAAATAACTCGAGCAAAGGTTGGATGGCAGTGCGAAGCCAGCACTCACAAAGATCTTAATCTGGCGACCCAGAAAAAGGCCATACCGTATCCAAATACCTGACTGTCAACAAACTGAAATTCTTTTTTATTTTTATAGTGCAGCAGTCTTCAAGCAAATGCGGGTCTGATACGCACCCGCACACAGAACCATCCATATCTCAAAAACATTCCAAGGACTGATGACATTGGGGTATAAAAAAGGGAGTGCTCGCCAAACGATTCGATACAGATCGAACGACCTGAAAACGTCACGTTCTCTGCAATGCTTGGAGTGCTGTTGTTCCTAAGTGGCCTATGGGTGCTGGTGGCGGAAGGGAAAGGTACCGAAAGCGGATCGAAACCGGGTCGAGACTGGATGTTTTATGTGGAAGAAGACAGTGGTAGGATGGTTTCGATTGCGACCAATACTTTGAAAAATACCTTAGTGGATTGCTATGTTTCTGGAGACAGGTATGGAATTCTTAATTTTTAATTCTTAATAATTCTTAATTACGATTTTATTCCTACCATTACGCTTTTAAGAAAATACCATTGCATTTGAGACAGCAAAAATGGTTCAAAATTAAGGTTGTTATGACTTGTCATCTTACTGCCCAATCGCAGTAATAAAATCCTCAACTTAAAAAAAAAAAAATTTGTTTTTCTTTCTTTTTTCTTTTCTTTGTAAAAAAAGCATAGATTACTTACGTGAAATTAAGATGGAATATCATGCCCTTTTTTTTTTTTGCATTGTCTATTTGTAAATTCTGTATTTAAAGAAAAATTTTCAATTAATTAAATAACTTACAGAAAATTTTTTATGAACATGAAGTAGTTCAACATAAACACGACAATCTGGTTGATTGCTAGAATCTCTTCAACTATAATAATAATAATAATAATAATAATAATAAAAATTGTAGTGATATTTTGTCACTATTAAGACTGCAAAGGTGATAGTAAAAATACTTTAAAAAATCCCAGTATCATATTTTTAAATCCATCACTTCTCACACACACACTAAAATAATGGTAAATTGAGCGAAAAGAGAACTAAAAAAATTTAATCCTAGAAACTAAGATTTTTAAAATGTATGGGAAGTAATTCCTGAATCTAATTAATTATAATATAAGTAAATAGCAAACTAGCACTGGAGTAATGAGATAAAAGTAACACAAAAGTAATTTCAGGGTTTCTGCAATACAACACGAAAATTACACAGATATTACCCTAAAAGTCCTCTCGGAAAACAATAATTTCATAATTAGGTGTATGTATTAGAAGACCCTAAAAGATTTCCAAATATAGCAAAAAAATAAAAAAAAAATACGTTCTTATTTCCAAAATATAGGAATAATAAGTTTTCAAAAACAGCAAAAAAAAAAAAAAAAAAAAAGTTTTTCTAACGGAATTTAATCAAAAGGAACAACGGATAAAAATTGATTACAGACATATCTTAAATACTAAATCTAACCGAAAACTGAAATAAATAGTTTATAAAAGAACGGCAAACAGAAAAGTAAGTGAAAGTTAAAAAATAATAAATTAAAATTAAACAGCATATTTAAAAAGATAAAATAATGCAACTAATGATGTCAAAAAAATAAAAAAAAAAAAAAAAATAAATAAAAATAAAAAAATGAACCCTGCTACGTTTGCATACAAATATTAAATAATCTACTATTTTAATATTAATACGTAGTATTAAGTAATTAAAATTAAAAGTCTTTATTACTGCAACAACAAAAAAAACCTTGAAGTTTAAAAATATCTAAAATTTTAATAAGCTAAGATAGCTAGCTAAGGTCATTTGGGTATTCAATTTGATGAAGTACTTGCAGTGCATAAAAATAAATAGGTTAGTTTTAAATTATTAAATGAATTTTGGAAGAAAGATCTAGTAAGATTAAAAACTAACTTCAATGGAAGTACCAAAAAAACTTTTCATTCGGAGTATTATTTTTATATATAACAAAATGTAAAAACTTTAAAATGTGTACAATATAAAAAAAAATTGATACAATTAACAGAAATTTGGGGGAGTGTACTTTTTAAGAATATTCGGTAAGATATTAGTTTCAAAAAGGAAAAAAAAAATTTAAAAATATCTCTAAATATGTTGTAAATATATATATATATCTTTCTTTGTTTTAAATGTCTCTAAATATGTCTCTCATTTTAATGTTATCCGTAGCATATTATAAACTTTTGGTATTTGTTTTATCGGGATCGATTTTTGAGAAATTATCAATTGCAATTTTTATTTAGAATATCTTTATTTTACGAAATTTTTTTTCCTGTTCTTTATAAAATGATTGACAGTTAAAAGTAATTTTTAATGAATGTATGTATTTCAGGCAGTAATATATAATTTTTTTTTGGGCTAAACAGATTAGAAAAATTAAGTCAATAATTAATGCATTATAAACATAATTCGACCACCGGTTGTATGGAAAATTGGCCAGCGGCCAGAAAGGACGGATTTAAGCAGAACGACGAAATAGGGAGAAAGAAGTTTTATTTAAAATATATTTAAAAAAAATATCTTTTTAATGATTACAAAACATTAGAGATATTAAATGAAAAAAATTCCACAATAACTGCTGAATTTTTTTTCCCGCCTAAAATATTTTGAGCAGCGTATGTCTGACTAGCATCCCTAACAAACAATCGATCCCTCCGTTTCCGCCTTCAAACCGGATGTTAGCCCATCAGTGAGTGAATTATACTGTGAAGGAAGGATATATTTTGATTTTTATGATAAGAATCACATGGGGCCTGATGGTCGAGTGGCTAGACGCTCTGGTAGGACGGTAGGATGCTAAGGCTCCAGGTAGGACGTTCTGACGCTCGGTACCACATGTTCGGGATCGAGTCCCGGCGGTGCCATAGATGTTCGTAGTGGTTCGAATCCACTTTAAACAGTAGGTCTCAGTCTAACAGGAGCGTTGCGGCGGCATTGTTACTCCGCGTCCATAGCTTATCTTCAAGATACACACACCTCTTGGGTAGTGCTAGTGAGTAACGTCGGTGCAGCGCCTGCCTTAAGGCATCAACGACAACTGTCTAAATGTTTGCCAGCTATATTAGAACAAAAAAAAAATGATTTGAATCGCCAATTTGAACGGAATATGCTCACATTTCAGTAAAAAGGAAAATTTAACGACGTTATGCAACAAAAGAAAATGACGAAGAAAGAACGAAAGAAAAAAAAACAGTACTGTTATTCAGATTTTTTTTTAAGTTCATATGTATCTTTGCTAGTTTAACTTATTTCGAATGATTTTGTCATGCTTGGAGAGCTCTGATCACCGCCGTCATGCAAACCGTCCCGCAACCCAACATCACCATCGTGGACAAGCACACCATGGAGCAGTTGGCGGGCATCTGCACCTACGCCAAACAGAACGGACACCTGTCTGAAGAGGACGGGGAAGATGTTTCAAAGAAGTTTGGCATCTTCAGTGGATTCTTCATCTATCCAGGTAGGTTGCAGAAATCCATTGATCCCAGTAAATAACAATGGTGACCTAAACACTCTTTGTGTCTCACATATAACTGCAATTGTTATTGTTGTTTGAAGAATATAAGATATTTATTTTTTGATATTTCATTCTATAATATTCGATTATATTAAGATTTTTTTTTTTTTTTTTGTTATTAGGATAATTTTAGACATATTTTTAAAAGAAAGAATTCACATTTTAAATGGGAGATATTGGTTCATCTCACACGAACTCTAGATATGCTATCTAATCTATGTCCGCCTATCCTTAATCCTATCGTCCTATCGTCTTTTTTATTTCGAAAGTTCTTGTTGATGGTAGGAAGTACCCCTTGAAAACGAGGGAACAATATTCTCAATTACCAATGGGGTGGACTCCATTGGGTACAGGGACAGACATCATTCGTTAGGAAGCGTTGCATCATAGCTAACAGAGAAGTTTGTTATAGTACTTCAATGAAATATTAATTAATTTAGTATTTCTTTAATATTACTTTGTCATTTATTCTGAGAAAGAAAAGGGGAACTGTACATTAAAATAATTACCAATGCTATTTACTTTTAGAGTAATTTTTTATTATAATAAAAGAAAAAAATTAAATGTAGCCCCTTTTGATTTAAAATCAACTGAAATATGTACTAATATATCAAGAGCCTCATTAATATTCTAGTGAAAGTAAAAACTAGTCGAACGGCCCCTACAAAATGTCAAACCATGTCAAATTGAAACCCATTTTGAAAAGTAATGTTTTTGAGGTTTTGTAAACTAACCTATATACAACAAATTTTTCTTGCAACGACAAATTCTGAGGTTCGTCTCTGAGTGGCAGGTTTTCGCCATGCATTGAATTTATGTGCAGTTATTACTTAGTTTGTTGCTCTACGGCCAACAAACATCCATTCCACCACCGGAATTCCACCCTGAAGTCGTGGTGCCAAAGGCCAGAACGCTAGCCAATTGACCATCATTGGTTATTAAAAATTTTTTGGCTAACTAGGCACTTAATTTCAGAAATAATCATTGGTTATATTGAAATAACGTCAAGCAATAACCTTATAAAAACCGTATTTTCTACCATTAATAAATAATTATTTTGTTTTAAAACCCAAAAGATTTATTTATTAAAAAAAAATCTAATCACTTATTTTTCCAGCTATAATACTAAAAGAAACAATTAACAATACTAGTAAAACAATTTTCAATTTTATTGAATGTTGAATGTATATTATTCAATTACACTGCATTAATTAATTACTAAACATAATAAAAATTCATACATAAATTAATTAACAAAAATTTTTAATTAAGTTATATTAAATATATGTGTGGTTTTTAAAAGTCAATCTTTGAATAATGACAGCTGTAAAGAAAATCCTTTCAAAATCAAATTGCCACTATATGGCTTCATCCTGTTGTTATTTAAATAATGATTGCGAATTTTTTACTGCCTATTTTATTAACATTATGATGACTTGTTGTAAATGTTGTAAACGTTACTGTTTAATTCAATAAAGCAGAGAAACCTTTACTAAGAATTCTGATAACAACGTTGCTTTGAAAATAGGATGGATATCCGGCGAGATAGTCAAAGTTTCAAGATTAAACGCTACTTTTTTATTTCGTGGTAAATGTGTTATATCTTTTAAGTGCATTTTTTCAATAAAACACATTTATCCCATTTCCCATTTTAAATTAGATTCATGCCATAACAAAGGCAAACATTTTTTTTAAATGAAGTGTATTAAATGATTCATTACAATTTTACGATATCGGATAATATATATATTTTTTTTGTTTTCTATTATTTCATACGTGACAAAAATATGTTTTACAATAATAAAACAAAAACCTTAACAAGGTTAATGATAAAAATAAGACTAAGGTGTTGTTTATTTCATTTGTAATATGCCATAAAACATGCATTCAGTTACATTTTCTATGATTTCATTTAATCCTGCAATTTTCTAGGAGTTTTGATGCTTTCTAGGCATCATAACTCACTGCCCGTCGACGGTTTTATAAGTTTCAAGTTTTTCTTTGTAGTTTAATATCTCATAGTTTCTTACACCAATTTGTATGCCAATTTTTGTTGCAATATATTATTTTAAATTTATTTTATTAAATAAAACATAAAAATATTAAATGAAATAAAATTTGAAAGTCAGGAGTTTTTGTTCAATATATACTACTGCACCCAAAAAGTAAAACCAATTTTCAATTTAAATTTCCCGGGGCATATAGAATTTCATTTTTTTTTTTCTTTTTAGGTTGCTGGCACTGTCCTTGACATCTGTGTGAAATTTCACGTCAAAATATTCATGAGTGTTTGAGTGACGCTTATCTTTGTGAGACGCTCAAACTGGATCCCGGAGATTTTTGAAATGTCTGAATTGATTGAACGAAGAACTTACGTTAAATTTTGTTTGCAGAAACATAGAATGTTGCAGAAGGTATTCGCTGAGCATTCCTGTATCGGAAAGAAATATTTGCAAGTGGTATAGAAAATATTGTTTTGAAAATAATAATAATAATAATAGATAAATAAATATAAAAATAAACACATAAATTAACAAAAGCTCACAAATGCATTGAATATCAACTAAAAAAATTGATTGAAATTTTAATTCGTCATGTACTGCTAAACAAATGAAATTCATTAAATTATGAAATAATTTGCCGTTTATTTAAGTAAATATGTATAAAAATTATTTTTGCATCCATAATAATCGTAAACAAGATTTATTTATTACAAAAATTTTTGAAAACGGAAATAAACAAATCTGAAGTCCAAAAAGCAACGACCTTACGAGGAAAACACGAAAAAACTTTTCTTATCATTTCTTTTAACACGGAATTCCTTCTTCGAAATTCTAGAATAAAAATTATTCATATTCCATATTTTCACTAGTTTGACTTATTAAATATATGAAGAACAAATAAATAAAAATGTCAACCCATCTTTCAGCTAGGATTGGTTGCTTGAAATGAAACGCCAATCCTTCATCATGCTTGGATCCAGATAATCATTTTCAAGTAAAGTTTATTTAAAAGAATATGACAGTACATATAGATAACAAATATAGAATAAATCATAAGATAATTTTGATTTAAAACCACGTGGAGAAAATAGTTTCTTGTAATTCTAATAAATTTTAGTGATTTTAGTAAAAACGCAAAAAAAAAAACTTCCATATTTTTTTTTTCTTTTGAATCTGCCTATATATCTGCTTTCTTGAGTTGTTATCTCGAAAAATTAAATTTTCGTGTTCCCTTCAGAAAATGAAGCACAGAGAGATCTGATATAGAATCAGTACATATTTTATCATTTGAATTGCTAGTTTTTTAGTAATAGTAATAGCAATTATTTTTAATATTTAAATTAAAGAAATTAAATGGCTAATTACTTAGGATAATTTTATGAACTGACTTTTGTTTTTCGATTTCAAATTGTTTTAAGAATTTGGATTAAATGAATTGTTTTACCAATTTAAACGGATGGATAAAATTAAAAATAATTTACTCGTAATTGAATTGATTTTAATTTAATTTAATTTAAATTTAAATTATAGACTCAAAAATTGAAATTTAATTTTAGAATATTTATTATAGAATTTCTGCATATCGTTAAAATGGTGTTCTCCTTGTTTTAAGTCTTTAAGTGTGGCATGTTTAATAAAAATAAATATTAAGTTCCATAAGTTAAATTAAAAATGGCATTTAAAATTTAATGTTAGTATGACTTATATGCTGGGAAAACAAATTTCTATTTATTTGTGATCTTGTTCTTTTGCGTTTTTAAAAATATCTGAATTGCTCATCACTTTAATTTGCGGCCTGATGGCCCATCGGCTAGTGCTCTGACTATTGGTACCACATGCTTCAGGTTCGAATCCTGGCTGCGGCATGGATGTTTGCTGGTGTTCGGTATCCACGTTAAATGTAGGCCCCGGTCTAATTAGCTTAAAGTGTGCATAAAATGACCATAGAACGACAAGCCAAACCATCACATCAGTTGAATCGAGAATACCTTGTTTTCTGGTTTGAATTTGCTTAACACTGACGAAAATTAAAAGCGGTAATAGATTTCAATTTAGTGGAAGTAAATGATGTCCTCATCATTTCGTTCCACTAAAAACTATGTTTTCTGAAGTATGACATATGAAAAAAACTAAAGTATGAAAAAAAAAAGTCTTATAAAATCACATTAAATTTTTTTTTTCCAAAGGAATGCATCTTTCATTTTGTATTCACACCCTAAAGAATAAATGTTTAATAAAATGTTTAAAAAACATCTCACATTTGTAGGAACCAAATGGTGCGGCGCCGGCAATGTCTCGAATGACTACGACGATTTGGGTCAAGAAGTGGAAGCAGACGAGTGCTGCAGGGACCACGACCACTGGGCGAGGACCACATAGCCGGCTACGAGAGCAAGCATGGCTTGGATAATAACTCGCCTTTTACGAAGTGAGCAATCTTTTTTTTTTAATAAGAAAACACTGAATGTCATGAGGTAATGATGTCACTCTTTAATGTACTTCCTTTATATGCATTTTGTACATTCATACAGAACAACTAATACACAGAAATTTTTTAAAATCAATTCCTAAATTTTTTTTCACTCTATTGCAGAAAGTCCTTTATAAATAATTTTCATTCGTTTTTTAAGTTAGAAAAAATTCTCTCTCTCTCTCTCACACACACACACTTTCCATCTCTCTCACTCATTTATTCACATGTTTCATTTTGCTCCCTCCTCGACTCAGACTAGAACACAGAATGAAAAAGAATCTGAAAAAGAAATTTTTTTTTCAGCGATCTACGCGCTTCGCCACTGACGATATTGATTGAAATTTCTTTCTCCCATATAAAACTGAAATTAATTAATTAAATTTAATTACTGAATGAATATTTTTAAAAAACTGCATTCACATCCAGTGCCATCCACTACACAAGTTAAAAAAATGTATGTTGAACTTGAGTGGATGAATACAAAGTGTTTCATGAACGATAGAATATTTAAACATATATATAGTGTGAACTAATAGTAGCAAATGAAAAGATATATAATTTTCTCTTTCCTCTCATGGCCACTATTTTAAATAGATAAATTAAAGAGAATCCAACCCATAATCTGTTGTTCTCAAAAACTACGACTCTGCCTGGGCATAGTGAGACAGTTGTAATGAGATATTTTTAAGTTAAAAATCAATGAAGTAAAATGTTTTTTTTTTTTTTTTTTAAATTTCAGATCGCACTGTGATTTGTGACACGCAGTTCTACGATTGCTTAAGAGTGGCCAACACGAGAGCCTCAAACAGAGTGGGAAAAATCTTTCTTCAATTACATCCAAATGGAGTGCTTCAGAGAAGATCACCCGACCACTGGATGCAAGAGGTACAAAGGGTAAGTCTGCCCACCCCCTGCAGAAACGCATTATTTTCAATACATAAATAGAGAATAATAATATATAATTAAAAGTTTCAATATTTTTAATTAATTATTAATTAAAATTTCAATATATGGGTCTGAATGACCGAGTGGCTAGCGCTTTGGCCCTTAGTAGCACAGGTTAAGGTTCGAGTCCCACCCGTGCCATGGATGTTTGTAGTGGTTCGGAATCCACTTTAAAACGCAGGTCCCGGTCTAACAGGATCGTAGAGCGCTGCGGGGTATTCTTACTCCGCGTCCGTGGCTTATCTTCTAGCTACACACTCCCATGGGTAGTGCTATGAGTAACGTCTGTGCAGCGCTTGCCTTAAGGCATCCAAGACAACTGTCTAAGTGTCTACCAGCTGCATTAGGGCAAAAGAAATTTCAATATATAAATAAGAAAAATAATTAAAAATATTATTTTTCAATTCTTGGACGGATTTTTGAAAGTTATATTTAGAGCTACTTGTACCTTGAGTCCAAAGAGTAACCGAATTCTGTTCCATTTCCTTGTTATACACTCCGTTCGATTGTGATTGACTAGTGATGGATGATTTTCAGATGGAAATGTTCAAATATGAGTGTAATTAATAACCAGGAATCCATTTTGTTTCATTTATATGTAATATACTTGGCATTGAAGAAGCGATACCGATAAAAATGGATTCCGTGCCATACAGTTATCTAATCAAAAGTGTTGTCAAGTTATCTAATCTATTACATATAGTTATCTAGCCAATCACATACAATTATGTAATCAGTCACAATGCCATACAATTAAAGCTGTAATATTGTCTAACTTATCTCAATGTCGTACAATTATCTAATCATATTTGGCTTGAGAATTGTACGACACCGATTGGTTAGATAATTGTAAGACACGGAGTTCTTTTTTATCCACATAGTTTCTTAAACACAATTAAGTAACTACAATATCGTATAATTATCTAATCAACCGGTGTCGTATGATTATTTAATCAATAATCATATAATTACTCAATCAGTCACAGTGTCATACAATTACTAATAAAAGTAGTAAAATTGTCTAAGCAATCTCAACGCCGTACAATTGCCTAACCATAATGATGATTAGTTAGAGAATTGTAAAACACAGAATTCATCTATTTCAAGATTGTTTTTTAAACAATTTAAGTAGCCTATCGTATAATTATCTAATCAACCGGTGTCGTACAATTGTCTAATCAATAATCATAACCTAATCAGTAACAGTGTCATACAATTACTAATAAAAGTTGTAAAATTGTCAATTCATCGCCGTACAATTGTCTAACCACGATTAGTTAGAGAATTGCATGACATTGGTTGGTTAGATAATTGTAAGACACAGAATTTATCTTTATCAAGATCGTTTCTTAAACGCAATTTAATTAACTACAAAATCGTGTAATCAACCGGTTCGTTGGATTTTCTACTCAACAAGAGTTATGCAGTTATCTAATCAATCACAGCATGGAAGAATTATGTAACAAATCAAATCAGAGTGCCTAACATCACACATTGTCAATCATTGTCGTGCGATTATCTCGACTCACACTTGTTACGCTCTTTTTTGCTGTCTTCAATCCCTTACTACCTTTAAAGTTTTTGAAAAGGAAACAAATCGAATGAAATTTAAAAGAGATTAAACAGATGGCGAGTTTTCCAGGTGTGTTATAAATGTGAAGTGATATACAGCTGTTTAGAAACACAGACTTTTCAATGCCTGCTTCAACTCAGATTTGCTACAACTATAATTTTTCACTCTTTTTTTATGAATGTTTATTAATTTTTTAAGAATGTTACATTTATAAATAATCTATTAGAAGAAATATAAATTTTCCAATTAATATTCGAATTTGGGAAAATATAATGCTTTCATTCTTTTTTCTGTGATTGCTTTAATTATTATTGTTGATATTAATTTTTCATGCTGATTTAAAAATAAATTGGATTAGATTTCTATTAACTAAAAATTATTAAAAATTATACTTTTTTTTATTGCTAATGGAATAAATGTGTCTTGAAAATGTCTAAGCAAGTATTATATAATTATGACAAATATTTGGTGTATTATATCGGATATTAGGTCTAATTTAAAGATAGAAATATTATAAGTCGGAAGACACGATTAAATACTGTATTTAAAGTTTTCTCTTTGTTTTTTATATGTTTTTTTAATATTTAAAAGCTGTCAAAGCCAAATAAAATATATATATATTATATTTTATATGACTTTTATTACGTTTATAAAATAATATAAACTCTTGAATTTATAGCTATGGAACGTATACTAAAGTATTTAAATATAAATTATTTCCCTACAATCAAGCACTATTAGAAATTTTTGTTACAATAAACTCGATTTATTATTATCTTTTTTTATTAAGAATATAATGTTTGCTTATATTTTTAATACATAAAACAAATAAACAACTTAAAAAACTAAATGATTTTTAAACATAATAAAAAATAAAAACTGACGGATGCAAATTATTAATTTCTGTACATAAAGGAGAAAAATATTTTTATTAATTCGAAGATTTTTGTAATATCCTTCGATACCAAGTAATTTAAAAATCAAATTTATCTTGTTTTAATATTGTATAAATTTAATTATATGAAAAAGTGACTAACCTTCGAAGATTTTGTTAGTACAAAATTTTAGTTCGTATACAAAAATTGATCCAGAAATAATTAATAAATTTAAAGTTTTAACCATCATTTATTTCGTATTTTCGTATGAAGAAATTCCAATGAATATTTTATTTAGATATTAAATAAAAAAAACAGTATCAAAAACATAGATAAAATTTTAAAGAAAGTACACAATCGTGTCTTCTGATTTACTTGACTTGAATGATCTATTTAAAAAACACAACTATATTATTTTCTTGCAGCTCTTTAGTAAATAACAACAAAAAAATAGACAGTATGTATAAAATTATGCAACAATACAATTATACAAAAATTAATTAAGAGAAAGTTGTAATTATAACAAGATTTATTTTAATTAAGCTATTTTTTCTTCTAATTTGACCTTTGCTCATTATGTTTTATTTTTTTGATTACATGCAACTGATTTCATCAACATCTACACTTTTGAAATTTTTGTTATTTTTCATTTTATAATATTATTAAATAAATAATTCTTTTTTAAAAAAAAGGGCCTTTAATTATCTATTTTTCTTATTAACTCAAAGGGCATGAGACCACCGCTATGCTTCAACATTTTACAATGAAGGAGCTAGTGGCCGCTACGCGGCCAAGGATCTCCGTATTAATCTACAACAAGATAATAAGAGATTTATTTTAATAAAAGAAAAATACTATCGAAAACTTCACACAACATATAATTATTTAAGCAGACATTCGGCTAACTAGGCACTTAATTTCAGAAGAACGACATTACAGAAATTACTTTTTGATAACGGAAAGTCAATAACAACAAAACAGAAGTGACTTACCCATTGCAAATTTATGGTTTCACGTGAATGACTAACACTCTTTTCTATGTTATGAAAAACCTACTTGTGGGAAGAGAAACTTTTAGAACGTGTTTTCACTCATTTGCATAGTTTTGAAGGCCAACGTAACCATTTCTAGTTTGGAGAAAAGTGTAAGTAAAAGGAACAAAACAAATGTTATACAAAAACGAGACTTGAATCTTAAAAGAATTTGTTTTATCACTTTTGGATTAATTTAAACGCGGAAATGTTTTCTGTTAGAAAAAGATGGTTTTATCTGTTTCATATAATAAAATCTAACAATAGTGCGAGAATAGTAGTGTGTAGAATCTAATAGTAGTTTGTGTCTAAAATAATTATTTATCAATAATATTCGGGAAAACTTTTAAGCACCTAAAATAATTATTTATTATTAAATGTAAAAAAATTATTAAAATTTTATGTTGAAAAAATTGCATATCATATCGCCGGCACTGATTTTTAGAAAAATAGTTTTATTAAACTGTCAACAGCTACTTTTTGAATTTAGAAAATGGATTTTTAGAAATACATCAACAAAAAATTAGAGACACTTAAATTTTTTTTTTTACATCAATAAAGACAGTGTGCTAATCAGACTTGAATGATTATTTTTCACTATTAACGTTTTTAATGAATTCATCTTTACAAACTTAGTTCATCATAAACTTTTATAAATGGCATTAATCAGTTTATAAAGGTTTATGATAAACTAAGTTTTAATTTTAAGTTTTATAGTTATGATAAGTATATGAAAAACTATATATATACTATATTAAACATAAATATTAATATTAATGTTGAATCAAGTAAACAATTACAGAATTAATTTTGCCTAAAAATTATGTTATCAGCTCGGCAAATTTTTTTTTTTGTTACAAATGCTGAGTGATCAATTTAAATCATAACTGTATTATTTACTTGCAGTTCTTTAGTAAATAACAACAAAAAAAATAGACAGTATGTACATAATTATACAACTGAATTTGCATACGAAATTTAAGAAAACAATTGATGGAGGTATTCTTATTTTTGTAAGCACAATTAAATTACCACACAGTTTTCGTTAATATTTCCAGTAAAATAATAATGTCAGTTTTATTCTTAGTTGCGAAAATTTTACAAAAATTGTACAAAAACCAAAAATTGAACCAAAACTTTTGCGATTTACAAAAAACAGAAATATCTGATGATTTGCTGTTTGCACGAATCGTCCAGAAACTTCATATTAATTGTGATTCATAAAAATCACCAATAAACAGTTGATGAGTTGCAGCTTAGAGAAATAAGCCGCACAATTAAGAATGAAATTGACAATTTTATTGCAAATTCGCACCAGAGAAGAACGCCGCCAGAATATGATTAACAAATTGAACTTGAGCTTCATACTCTACCATCTGCTCAACTTTGTTTTTATACAAAGTTGAGACTTTGTCTCTAATAATCACTTTGATAAAATGATTTGGTATAATTAACAGTCTGCCCACAAATCTACTATATTTTTTTACAGTATATTGTGTTTTATGAAACATTTTTACAAATGTATAATATAGCAGTTGCTTAAATGGGACAAGGTGAACATTTGCTATTATTGTGTCCAAAAAGTAAGATCCATTTTCATTTTAAAAATCCCATGGCTAAAGGAATTTCAATTTTTTTTTTTTTTAGGTTGCTGGCACTGTCCTTGACATTTATGGGAAATTGGAGGTCAAAATATTCATGAGTGTTTGAGTTACGCTTGGCTTTGTGAGACGCTAAACTGATTTCGACGATTTTGAGAATGTCTGAATGAATGGAGCAAAGAACTTGCATTCAATTTTTTGAGGAAATTATAGAAGGTTGCAGAAGGCATTCGGTGAGCATTCCTATATCGGAAAGAAATATTCAGAAGTGGTATAAACAATTCAAAGAAGGCAGAGAAAGCGTTGAAGACGAAGATCCCTTTGTCAACCCTCAACCTCAACCGACGAAGATTTGATACTTGCAAAACCGTCGATTTACTATTATAGACCTTGCCTATGATGTTGGAATTTCTAAAGGATCGGTCAATTCCATTTTGGGCCTCAAACGCGTCAAATCTCGATTGGTAACGCAAACACTAAATGCGCCAGCTAACACTGCATTGATTCTTCGTGACTGTTTCGCCAAAAATGAAACCCAAATCGTTCCACAACCACCGATTCCCACCGTGCTATTCCCTAAACTCAAAAGACCACTCCGGGGACACCGTTTTGAGTAGAACTGAAGAGATTCAACTTGAATCGGGGCCAATGACTTTTTAGCATGCATTGAGAACTGGAAAAAATAAATGCATTGTGTCCGGAGGGGATGACTTTGAAGGCGATGAAATACATTTGGAAGAATAAATAAAGAGTTTTTGAAAAATATAAAAATTGGCCTTACTTTTTGGGCACAGTAGTATGTACTTACATAAAATGATTTGGTAAATTTAACAGTCTGAACCCAAATCTACTGTATAAGTTTTATTTACGAAACATTTTACAAATGAATGATATAGCAGTAGCTTAAATGGGTATCAAGGTGAACATTTACAACAAGTATTTTCATTTCAATCCTAATATCAAGTTTGTTACAGAAACCATGATGGCCATTTTTACTATCCTTTATTTTACTATCCTTTGTTGTTTATTTATTGACAAACATTCCATCCGCTTTTAGCCTGATGGAATGTCTTTTGTTCCGTAATCAATGTGTGTGTGTGTTGCAGGTGGTTCCGTCGCAGGTGCCAGGAATACGAGTACGACCTCTCCAGGGAGCCCGTGTGGCAGATGTTCGACGCCCAACACTACGAGGTGGAACCGGACGAAGACAACGAAGTTGAGGATGAATACAAGGGGGACGTTTTCGAATACATGCTCAGGATGGTGGACATCGAAGAAAAATTCATGGCATTAAACAACAAAGACCCCAAATAGGAACTTTCTTTTTATCTGCCAGCTAAAATTTATTATTCAATTCCTTCTATTAGCTCACACTCCCTACACACATGACACTGAATATCTGCTTTCCGATTTGAGTGAAGGTTATTCTCATTAAGAAAACAGTAATTGAATCCTTATAAAAGTACCACGAACCTGCTTATCTGCTGTCACTTTGAGTGATAGGCTGCTATTACGCTACTTGTTAAAGAACACGCATTCTCCACTAATGGGAACTGTTTGAAATGCTGCAACTCTTCACGTAGGAAAATGCTAAATCATGACTAATGTATCAATAGATTAGCTTGTTTTTTGCTTTCAATAGTTCAAAACATTTTTTTTGAACTTGTAATGGAATAATTAATGCTTCCTTTTCTTACAAATAATTTCTTTATTTACCATTAATTAAATTTTTTTCAATTCCTACTATTAGTACCACTCTCCCAGATACTTGTATATCTTGTTCAAATTTTATAAAATCGTTCATTAAATACTTTCTATTCATTGCTCATTTTCAAATATATTTTGTTTGAACTTGTAGTGGATGTTTGGAAATTCAAATGCAGTTCTTTCAAATATGAATTCCTTCATTAAATTTAATTAATTAATTTTAGTTTTTAGATTTAAGTTGCGTATATCTAACAATAGATGGCACCAGATAAACTTAAAAAAACGAATGAAAATTATTTATAAGGACTTCCTGCAATAGAGTGAAAAAAAAAAGTAGGAATTGTCATTAAAAATTTTTTTATATTAGTTGTTTGAGTTACGTAACTCTTAACTCATCATAACTCAATGCAAAGATTAAACCCAATACGTGATATGAATAATTTATTATCCAGTTTGAAGTGAATAATTTTTTTCTTAATAAATTATAAACGATTTGTAACTATGTTCAATTATAAAAAAAAAGAAAGAGATAGAGAGTGAGTGAGTTGAGAACGTATTATTAAGTGACTCAATTCTTGTAATCAATCTATAAATAGTAAATTTATTCAAATAATCATCATTCATAAATGAAGAATTCTGACTATATTAGTATTCCATTGAAAATACAAAATGTATTAATTAATCAACGTAAAATAAAAAATAGTGATCAGATGTTATATTGTAATACATACAAATTGAATAACATTTCGAAACAATTAGACCAATAATTCTCAAACTTGTTTTACGACTTTTAAATAGCTTTTAATATATATATATATATATACATATATATATATTAAAAAATAATCATAACAATAGTATACAATAAATTTGAGTAGATATTGTAAAGAGCAACTTTCAGAATTGTTAAAGTTGTTTTCATTAGGTGTCAAATGTTTTTAACAAATGTTTATCGAATGTTTTATGTTTCACTTAATTGATTATTAGCTGGTAGCATATTCAAATACCTATTCATACACAAAACAGCTTTTATATCTTACTTGAATTGTTTCATTAAAAAGTCTATTTATGTAATTGCTCTTGTTAATTTTTTTGTTATACATTGTCAAATAAATATTTTAAAGCAAAAAAAAAAAAAAAAAAAAAAAAAAAAAAAAAAAAAAAAAAACAGCATTCAAATTCTAGTTCCTTTGTTGACAACATATTTTTTTTAAAAATTTCATTGCATAATTCCAAAAAATCAAAAGCCAAAATGATTCTGTTTTGAAATTATGAAATTAAAATATCAATAAGGAATGAATATTTCTAAAAAATGAATGTGGTCTTTGGTATATGACAGCCATTTATTAACAAATAATTCTAAAAATTGGTTTATTTATTGAATAAATTTCCTCTTGTTCTATCTGAATGGCTGCAACAGCTTCTATCTTGATTATCAACTTCTTGTTCTATCTGAACCATGTAACAGTTTTAATCCATCTATGGGTCCATATAAACAGTGGTAAAAAAACCCAATAACGTACAAATAGAAATGGAACTAGTATTTAATCTCAAAATTTACTAAATCAAAATGAGAGATCAAATGAGAAATTTCAATTGAACATTGAAAAAACAATAGTACTTACTGAATTCGCAGTATTAGTTACATTTTTTTACTTTTATGTTTACGATTTGCTACAAAATAAATTATACCATAAGAAAATGTTGCGCAAGTTTATTAGCTATTTATTTTAAAAAACAAGTTCTTTTTTTTTCATTTTAGAATAATGACACATAAATGAAGAATTAGAAAAATCTGGAATTGTATGCAATAGAAATGTTTACGAAAACAAGCATTGGATCGCTTTGACCAAGATAGGAGATGTTGCAATTTTGAATTGCTATTGGTTCATCACAAGTTAAACTTTAGTTCTTCACAAGTTAGATGCTAAAAGTTCGTGGGAGACATGGTTTTTCGTCTTATACCAAGCAAAAGAAATTATTTTTAAAATAAATCAAGAAAAATATCTTAATTAAAACATCTATTAATAAATACTTACATACGATTGTTAAACGTTATTTTTTTGGCAATTATTATTGATAAACACATATTTTTAAGCTTATCCAAAATATGTATTTTTAATTCTAATATGAAAATATATAACAAGATATAAAAATATAGTTAACAAGTTAATATAAAAAAAATCCTACTTAAGTCAACAAGAAAAATTTTTTATTTTAGTTACTTTTTATTAAATATAAGAGACATTTTTTCCCCCATATAAAATAAAATTAATTAATTAAATTTAATGAAGGAATTAATATTTGAAAAAAAATGTAACATCATCCACTACAAGCTCAAAAATAATGTATTTGAACTTGAGTGGATGAATTAAAAAGTATTTTATGAACGATTGAAAATTTGAGCAAGATATATATAGGGAGAGTGTGAGCTAATAGTAGGAATTGAATGAAAGGAAAATATGACATTTTCTTAAAAAAAAGTTTAATAATAATGTAGATCCGAAATGTTTATTCTATATAAGTATAAAGTGGAAGAAGAAAATGGAAAAAGATTTCGAAAAACATATTTTTAGTATACTTTAAATAAAATGAATTTAAGATTCCAATTATTTCTAAAATTCTTTTATATGAATTAAAATGATAAAAATTCTCTACAATTCTCAAACACAATGTATCCGGTATTTTCTCAATTCTCAAAACTGGTTATAAAGAATGCTATCGCATAGTTTTCCCTCCGCCCTCATTTCTTGATTAGGACTGCTTTGTTATACAAAACGTTTTCGGAATACTCAAATTGTATTAAATTAGTTTGCGTAGGAGTTAAAGATATTCCTCTTTAACTCCTACGACATATAATACGTCACATAATGGTTCTATCATATCCAGGGCCGGATTTAGATGAAAAGAGGCCCTAGGCTATTCCACTTATGAGGACCTCCCATTTTTAAGTTTGTAAATTACATGAGAGATAATAAAATACAACATTACTGTGATATATATCAGTATGTTAAAGGATACATGTTGTGATGGGTACTCATCTTTATAAAAAATGTGGCACGGATAATAAATAAATAAAAAAAAAAAGTCGAGAACACTTATTTGGACATTTATTCTCAGCACCCTATATAGAACTTGTAACAATAACTCATCAAACATCACACACCACATTTACAAAGAAACAAAATTCAAATAATAAAAAATCTTTGACTACGAAAATAAAATATGCAATAAAAATTATCCTATTTTCTCTCCAATTAAATTGAATGTATTCAATACATTGAAGATTAAAGCAAATTCAATTCAGATAAATTTATTTCATAATTTCTCCTTATTTTTGGTTCAGTGTTTTAGTGTTTACTGTTTTTAGAATAGTGTGATTCTAATTTTTTGTTAACAATTTGAATGTAGGCCCCTCTTGATCTTGAGGCCCTAGGCTGAGGCCTAGTTAGCCTATAGGAAAATTCGGAACTGATCATATCACATTTGTTAATAAAAACACGATCATTTGCAAGCTAATATTTTTACAATGGAAGCCAACTCAGCTATTCAAGCAATCGTAAACTTCGACTGTATTATAAATCAGGGATGGTAATTAAAATATGTGAAAAAAAAGAATTTCAAATAATCCTTATTGAAATACATTTCAGGAAGGAATATTTTAAAGAACTATTTATTTATTTTTGATATCTAAACAAATAGTGAGAAACAGAAAAATTAGTTCAATTAAGGTTTGGTTTGCCGCTCTACGATCATTTTTTCCCGCTTTGGATTAATTAGACAGGAACCTACAGTTTGACGTGGATTCCATTCACAAACTTCCATGACACCACCAGGATTTGAAGTTTTGTTGTACAGATGAGAAATTTTGTACAAATATACATTGTAACAGGAATTGATTAAATATTAAAAAAATAATTTATTTATTTTAAATTAAATATTTTTTTAAAGGAATGATTATACATTATAAAAAAAATTAATGCTCCATTAATGCTAATGCTAATTATTAATGCATTCCTAATGCATTAATGCTAATGCTAATTAAATTTTTGTTTATCACAAGTTTTTTACAATTTATCACTTAAAAGTACATTATGAGAAAACAAAAACAAAAAAAATGTATATCCATTTTTTAATTGGGCTATGTTGACTGAAATTCATGATTTCTCCGAATCAAGAATAAATAGTTTTGCAGCATTGCAAAAATTTTCAATATGGATAACTTACTGTGTGATGCATATTCAACAAAAAAATTAAATTTTTATCCAATATTCATAGTAAATGATATGTAAATGATCAATTCTTTATTTATTAACACTAATCTAAAACGTATTCGATGTTTTGAACTTGGTTTTAATGCGAGTTGAGGATGACCTTGAAGACACCTTGGAGATCATGCTTACTAAATCAACAATTATTCCAGAACTTTCCAACTCTTTGAAAAGTTCTAGTTCGAGATAACCATCTATTTGACGAGAGTGACCTGAGAAAAAAAAAGCGCCGTCGAACACCTTGCCATTGTTTTCATTTGGGATCAAAGATGAATTTTTTTTTTTCACTTATTTTTCTTTAAATATTTACTCAGGTAGTCAAAAACAACACAGATAAATTTTTGAACAGACAACCCTTTATCAACAAATTATGTCTGGTTAAAGATTAGAAAACGACACCAGAGCGACGGAAAAATAGAACTTCCCATTTCTAATACTTGTGAGAAAGATATCAATATTTTTTTGTTTAAAATATCATAAAATCCCCATCATAATCATTTTAAATATCATAAAATCATTGTAGTCATCTAAATTACCAACATTTTATAAATTCTCACTGGAAATGTTATTGATTTTTTAATAATAACTGACGACAAAAGAAATTTAAATAAATTTGCTAATTGTTTTGCTTCAATGGACAGCTTTTTTTTTGAGATAATTTTAGATTTATTTGTAATTCATAAAATTATGAATAAAATTATGCTCTTTCTTAAATAACAATTATTGACAGTATTTTTTAAAAAAATTAACAGATATTAAATGTCTGGTAAATTTACTAGATCTCTGATAGTATGATTTAAAAATACATATTTTGAAATAAAATGTTTACAACATACAAATATATGTTTTGCTGATATTCTTTGCCAAATTTTTACATGCGTTTAATAGTTTCTCGGATCATATGTATTTTTATGGAATTATATCTATGTATTCAGTCATATGAACAACAAATTGGTTTCTAATCATTTGTTTCACATACAATGTGATATTTATACAGCTTTTTAATTTTGTTCCATTCCTACCACTCTCTTCCTATATATATCTTGTTCAAATTTTCAATCATTCATAAAATACTTTTTATTCATCCACTCAAGTTCAAATACATTCTTTTCGAACTTGTAGTGGATGACACTACATCATGTAGTGATGTAGTGTCGAACTTGTAGTGGAAACTAATACAGTTTTTCAAATATTAATCCCTTCATTAAATTTAATTAATTATTTTTAGTTTTATAGGGGAGAAAAAAATTTCTGTTATAAAAGATATTTAGCAGGCTATAAATTTAGGAATCAATACCGTCAGTGACGAAGCGTGTAGATCGTCGGAAAAAAAAATTTCTTTTTCAGTTTCTTTTTTTCATTGTGGGTTCTAAGTCTGAGTCAAGGAGGGAACAAAATGGAAAATGAAACATGTGAATAAATCAGTGAGAGAGATGGAAAGTATGTATGTGAGAGATAAAGTGAGTGAGAGAGAGAAAGTGTGTGTGTGTGAGAGAGAGAGAATTTTTCATAACTTAAAATAAATGAATGAAAATTATTTAAAAAGGACTTTCTGCAATAGAGTGAAAAAAAAAGTAGGAATTGTCTTCAAAATATTTTCTTTTATATTACTTGTTCTTAAAATGCTACTTAGAATATAATTCACTTATTTTATAAAAAAGACAATTTTTTAAAAAACAAATACTACTCATTAGAAAGAAATTAAATTTTAAATAAAGTAGATAATAATTTATTATTAATGTAAGCTATTCTATATTATATGGAAAATATTCTAAAAATTAAGTTATAATTATTACAGCATTTCAAAATAATTTATTGATATTATTAAAGCGGAAAACAGTAATATAACGCATAATACTATATTTAATGGTTTCTGTATTTATAGTTTTATGCTGCATATTAATATTTTTATTAATTGTAAATAAGTAAATTAAAACAATATTTTAAGTATAAACAGTATTAAAATGTAATTGTTTATTTATTTCGTTGTACATGTACATTTATAGGATTTTTAAAAAAAGGATCCAACAACGTTTTAACAAGCGGTTAACAAAGATTTATCAACGATATTTTAAAAAAAAAGGACTGTAAATAGAAGAGAATAATTCAAATTTTTTGCATATATATAAACACACACACACTAGTATATATATCGATGCATCAGTAAAATTAACTCTTAAATAAAATCACATTTTCATGAATAAATGCTGGTCGAACATTTATAAAATATTAATAATCTAACAAACAGTTTCGCTTATAAAAATAAATATAAATAAGAATTAACCAATATTTAAAATTCTTTATTTAGGAGGAAGAGTTTTAAATGTTATTCCAAAATATTTCTTTCCTAGTTTCGTAAACAAACTTTTCTCACAGTTTCACTAAGTAAGATTTACTTATGTCTAGTCAGCGTATAATCATTTGTAGTTTTTCTGTATCAATTAACCATGTGATGCTTGAAAATTGAATACTATTCGAATTCTGTATCACATGAAAAAAATAAGTACTAATGTAACTTAATTATACAAAAATCACATCAAGTTATCTTGTATTCAATCTTTTTTTTTTCCTCGTTCTAATAGTGATATATCACGATTTATCAAATAGTGATAAAAATATGTTTGTTCTGCATCTTCTAGGGCGAATCTCTTTTAAAACAAAATGAGTTACTTAATATACACTCATGTCCATAAATTAAGGATAATGAAGTTCAGGCAAAGAAAGAGACAGAAGCAAAACAAATTTGACTAATTTGTAAAGTCTATTTATTAAACAAAAGGTAAAGAGCAAAAAAGATGCTATATGTTTGACATAATTAATAAAAATTGCGATTTTTACTCCCTGAGCAAATTTCAAAAAAGAACCTATTTACAAAAAACAGTATAACATGGTTAGTATGATGGTTAATATGGAATATGTCTCCCGGACGATGCAATACAGGCCTTACAACGCCTAGGCATGCTGAGTATCAAATTACCAATCTGATCTTGGGGAATATTACACCACTCATCAAGCAATGCCCTCCGAAGTTCCGGTTGACAGTTGGGAGGGGGTTGACGGGCTGTAATTCGTCGGCCAAGCATATCCCACACATGCTCTATTGATTCAAGTCCGGTGAGTATGCTGGCCAATCCATACGGGTGATATCCTCCAATTGAAGGCATTCGTCTACAATGTTTGCACGGTGAGGACGGGCGTTGTCATCCATAAACAGAAATTCAGCACCCATGGCGCCCCGAAACAAACGTACATGTTGTTCCAGAATGACATCCCGATAGATGTGGCCTGTCATCGTTCCACTCTGAACATGCAGGTCAGTTCTGGAACCAAGAATAATTCCTCCCCAAACGAGCCATTCTGCACCACCGTAACGGTGTCGTTCAATGGTGTTCTCTTGGTGGTAACGGGTACCTGGCGCTCTCCATATGAAAGTCCGGCGAGAATCAGACTGCAAACTAAACCTGGACTCGTCGGAAAACATCACACAAGACCACTGTTGCGGTGTCCACAATGCATGCTTTCTACTCCAGGTTAATCGCAGGCGACAGTGTTGCGGTAAGTGGAACACATCTGACAGGCCTACGAGCATATAGACCACTGTGCCCTAAGCGTTTGTACGCGGTCTGCCTTGAAACTGTCGTACCGGTAGCTGACGAGACAGGTCTGATGCTGTGCTCCGTCTGTTTCTTTTGGCAGTAACTGCTAAATACCGGTACTCATTCGGCGTTGTAACTCGGGGGCGACCTGTGCTGTAACATCTACTCACATTACCATCATCTTGGAATCGTTGCCAAAGCCTGGAGATGACACTCTGGGCGATTCCAAGTTCCTCGGATACTTCCAGCTGGGTATGTCCACATTCCAGTCGTCCGATAATCCTACCACGTAAAAATCCTCCAAATGCTTCCTTTGCGGCATAACTATGCGGTTATTGCACTGAAAAGCTTTTAAAGAGCTTGTGAACGATTTTACTTCTTTGCCACCATTCCTTATATACCCCTCTCTTACACTCTCGTCATTGTGACGTATTATCCGCGCCTTCTGGTGGTTTCGTGTAATTTGCATATTCTTCTTCAAGATGTGTGTGATAATTCTACAGGTGAAATTTTTATTTTAGAGTTCAATTTCTGTGTGATTCTGAATTATCCTTAATTTATGGACATGAGTGTACTTGAACTGCCAATGAATTAAACTATTTCTTTTTTATTTCTTGCATTTATTTTATTGCAAGCCGAAAATTGCATCAATGAATGCAGAAATTTACATCGATAAATGCAAAAACTTATATCGATGAATGCTCAAATTTATATCAATGAATACAAAAATTTACATCGATGATTATTAAAATTTACATCCATGAATGAACAAATTTATATCAATGAATGTAGAAATTTACATCTATGAATAAAAAATTAGCATCAATGAATATTGAATTTTACAACGATAAATGCAAAAATTTATATCAATGAATGTAGAAATTTACATTGAAGACAATAAATATTGATAATATTTATATCAATGAATGTAGAAATTTACATCGATGAAATCAGAAATTTACTTCAATGAATACGAAAATTTACATCGATGAATGTAGAAATTTATTTAAATGAACGCAGAACATCAATGAATTATGATTCAATTATTACATCAATAAATATTGAATTTTACATCAATGAATATTGAATTTTACATCAATGAATATTGAATTTTACATCAATGAATACAATGAATAAAAATTTACATCAATGAATGCAGAAATTTACATCGATGAATGTTGAAGTTTATATCGATGGATGTAGAAATTTCATCAAGTAATTGTTCCATACAATAATCAACGATATGTGTTAAGAGAAAAAAAAAAAAAAATAAATCGAATCAAAGGGAAATAAAAATTGCTAATTGTGTGTTAGTTTAAAAATATAGCTGGTTTAAACCAGAAAAACAATATTTTGTTAATGTCAGTTTAAAATATGCAGCATACTTAAGACACAAGGGATGTTTTGTATGTGTCAGTTTGAAGCATTATATTTCAAATTACTTTTTGAATAGACCTTCACCCTAAAAAAATTCAAGTATATGGTCTTAAGTCTTTGAGAAAAACATGTTTTTACTTTTAAAACAATGCATGAATGAAGTTTCACATCCACGTAAACGTGATTTTAATTTACAACTCACAAGAACAAAAAAAAAGAAAGCTTGATGGAATCCATTCTATTCTTATTTCTTGTTGAAAAAAATCTCTGCTTTATCAAGGTTTGGATTACAGCCAGTAAGATACAGTTAGTACAAAGACAGAATTTGGATTTCTTTTTTTTATCTTCTCATTTTAAGACGTAATGGCAGAAGGAGTTGAGATGCACAAATATTGAAAGAAGATCGTTTGATAATAGGATAGCTGTAAACTCTGACGTACATGTTTACATTTCGTGTTGAGTGACGTAGATAAGACGTGACGTCATATCTAACGATGATTACGTCATTTTTGGAAATGTTACGTTGGATTCTATTTATAGCATTTGTAAAATAAGATAAACTCGGTCCGTTAAAAAAAAAAAAATTGCATAATTTTTTTCAGTGAAAAACTCAAGAAACACATTTAAAATCAGATTTGCCTTTAGAAACGTAAAGGAATTTCGTTAAAAATTCTTCTGCATAAAAATTTAAATAATGTTAATTGTTTTCATTTAATCATCTGGCTGATACACCTCAAAGTAAAATTAGTATTCTACAATTATTAATTAACAACATTTAACAAAAGGCGAATACTTGGGCATAGATATGTACCACTTTAATATTCCACTAAAAATAATACATTAAAAAATTGATACAACTTGTTCAAGTAAATGAAAAAAAAAGTTTACATGTGACTCATTAATTTCCTTTTTTTCATTATTCGAAGCATATAAAAATGTTCATTTCGATAACTAAATCAGAGCAATTTCACCATTGAATTTTTTTTCATAACAATTTTTATGATTATAATTTTTCCGGAAGTAGGATTAATTATTTTTCAGAAGTTCTTACGTCCTACTACTTTTATTTAACAACGACGAAAAAAATTTAAATGCTTTTTAAAGGCAAATTTTATAAAGCGGATGGTAAATTTAATAATACACAACAATGGTTTTAACTTTTTTTCATAAATTTAAAGCTATTATTTAAAATACCAAAATAGCTCTTCTTTTTTTAATAATTTAGAAAAAATAATGAACTATTTTTGTGAATTTAAATGAACATATACACTAATGTGCAAAAGTTTAATAATGATTTTTTCCCATAATTCTGCAAGTAATCATCAGGAAGAAAGGAAATTAAGAATACAGAGACAGTATTTTGTACTTAAAAGATGAAGAAAGCATATAAATGCAAAGAATGGATAGAACGTATGGAATAAAAGAAGAGGCTTTATCGAAAGAGTAGCATTCTTACAAATAACAAGATGCACCTTAGTTGTTGTTGTGTCTCTCATGGAAGGAGGAAAGAGGGGTGCAGCTTCCGTTCTGATAGAGTACCCGTAGATAAAAGTGACTTCTGCTCCGTGTCATTCTTACAGTCATAAGAGATCGGGACCTACGGCTTAAAGTGGATTCCAAACCACTACGAACAACCATGGCACCGCCGGGACTCGAACCCAAAACCTGTGGCACCGAGCGCCGGAGCGCTAGACACTCGGCCATTCAGGCCCGATGCACCTTAGTAAGAGATATCATTGCATTACAAAAACACAAAGGGCGGTTGGTTTTTACTCCCAACATCTCAGTTTGACAGTAAAAAACAACACAGGCTATCTCTGGCTGTGAGTGACATCTGGTCGTAAATTTGATCCCTTTGATGTACGGAAACTTTTGCCGGAGTGAGGTCGAAACACATTTTCTGGTAGGGTTCTCTCAAATGGTTTTAATGAGTTCGCGAATGGGACTCGTTCTAGTTTAGACGGGGCTTTATCAAGGGGCATGTGTTACAATAGTTTCTAATCACCTTCTCGCCGTAATCAAAATCAAATTATCCAACAGTTGTTGAGATGAGAGTGCCCATCCATCAGTGAGCATCTGTTTTATTATATGGGTGTGTTTCGGGGATCCCCTTGGTATCGAAAACGTCTCCCTGAGGGATCTCATACACTTTCTATGGAATTTAAATCAGGGGAGAACATGATGGATCCATTTTAGTTATGTCTTCCCACTAACTAAAAGCTCCTCAACAGTACGAGCCCAATGTGATTTGGCTTTATCCTTCATAAAAACGAACTATGCACCAACAGTACCTCAGAAATGACACAAGAAGGTGAGATCACTTGTTGACAATAGAGTTTTTGCATAACGTTTTTTTATCGTCCGATATTTTTACTTCCTATCGCGCATGCTCACAGGAAACATTGTACCTATTGCGCATGCGTATCTGTAATACTGCACTATTGAGCTATTTCTATGAGCATGTGCGCTAGGAAGAAATATATCGGACGATATAAAAAAGTTATGCAAAAATCTCTATTAACGAATTCCGGTAACCATAACATCCGCCGAAAAATTAAAAAAAAATTTCATTCATCGTAATGCTCAACCAAAAGACCCAGACAACACCGTATCGGTCTATTTCCTTGATGTTATTGATATCTTTTTTGTTTGAGTAAGTACCGTTTTGATATGGAAACAAACAAGGGAAATTTTACTAATAAGTTTAAACTTACATGGAAGGTTGGATGCATAAGCGACTTATCATCGTAATTTCCTCTTTTATCTTATCTCATCGTACGACCAGCTTATGAATCTGCCGCCAGATCTCGTAATCACTGCAGCGCGTCCGCTTCGACATTTTCATCATAATTATAACACCTGTAAGATGCTTCTTTTGACTACATAACAAAATAATTGCTTGGGGCAAAGTGGGAGCTAAAGGGGGGAGGGGGAGAATGATCAAGTTGTTGCTAAAAAAAAAATGATACGATGAAACCTTGGGTGCTTCCAGCCAGTGGATGAGCATTCTCGTGTAGCGAAACGATCCCTATATTGCGCATGGCATGTCTTTTTGTTTTGGATTGTACGGCGCAATTTATTCAAAGTATCTGTCTTCAGTGGCTGTGTTACCCCGTGATAAGAAATCCTCGAGGAAAATATCCTAAAAATAGAATGTACATGATTCTTTTGGGCTGAAAGTGTGTGCATGAACTTCACTTTCTTGGATGTGAATACCTTGCTGAATACCTCCATTCCATGGACGGTTGCACTAATTCCTATGTAATGCAATCGACCTTTGCTTCGTCACAATTTGTCGTACAAATCTATCCTCTAAGACATTGAACCTTTTTAGAGAAAAGTCAGAGCACAGAGATTGGAATTTGAACAAATCAGGTAGCATTTTGGAAGCAAGCGTGAAGAGCCTTGTACTTAAGAAACAAAGAATAACAACACATACATATTTCGCCATTGGTGGGTCGTCAGAGATATGTTAAATACCCATAAATAAATGTTGATGCAGGCGAATTTTTCCGAGATGGTGTCTGGGTATACATGAAGTACTTGCGGTACTTGCACGATATATGAAGTACTTGCAATACATCGTGAATTACGAATTTAACGTCAACTGTTATACTGAGAATCCACCAAGTAAACAAACAGGAAACAAAGAAAATGAATGGCACAAAAATTAATGAAATGGTGGTCTAAATGCTGCATTGGACAATTTCGAAACGTTTTCAACACAAAATTTTCCTTATTTAAAAAATCGTTTCGTAAATGGAAAAACCCACGTCGTAACCTCGTGCCAAATAGATTTGAGAATTGCTTATGACACTCAAACGACATCTGTGTACTAATGAGATGTCTAGTCTTTGCGTTTTTTGCACCAATATAAGCGACTTCACAAAGGAGCAACGGAAATAGCTTCCAGGCAATGAATTTCCTTGAGCAATGGAAAATAGCTTCCAGGCCTCTTTTGTAAAGGAATCTGGTCACAGTAAAGTACAATATTAGCTGACCACTAGGAATCTTTTTTCAGCTCAAAATGTTGTTTAGAAGACTTACCAAGTTCATGAAATAACACTTGTGTCGAGTCTAAACTCGGGTAACGTTTTCTCTATAGACTCTTCGTCAAGCTTGGCGATCCTTTTAATACGTGTAAAGTCGTTCAGAGGGTGCGTTCTACTATTATGCAGGTGAACCTGCATAAAATGCCTTTTTTTTTCACAGTCTTCTTCATAGCCTTCAAGTCAACCGAAATGTTTTGTTCCTGGTATTAGTATACGAAAGAGTGCTCATATCCTATTTGCTATACATATTGAATTACATTACATTAATAAAATATTTTTAATTATTACAGCTTCATTAATAGTTTATTTGTAAGATTATTAACAAAAATTTCAACTGATTGCTTCATGGGCAGAAAAATATTTTACACAATATGCAATTATTCTTAGGCCGAAACGATGATTTTGATCGATGTTTTTTAAAGAATTTTGATGTATCATTTATCCAATCGCCATTTTTTAAACTTGCAATGCATCGTCGTATTTTACGATTACAACATCAATTGTCATTCAGATCGTCCACCAACTAAACAAACAGAAATCAAGGTTTATTTTTTTATTTAAAAGAACTAGGAATGCCGCCATAACTGTTTTTTAAAAATACAGTTCAGAATATTTCATTAATTTATTTTTAATGTTTCCATTTTTATGTAATGAAATAAAAATGGATAAGAATACAATGCATAAATCATGATAAGGATGCTCTAAATATAGTAAGATGGCCATGACATGAATTTAAATTGAATTGCTATTTTAAAAAGCTTAGATAACGAATTATGAAAGTTTCTAAAGACTTGTCCATTTTCTCTCTAATTCGTGACCAGCATTAAATTTATGTCAATGTCTATTTTTAGCTCAACGCGTTGTTGCAATGAAACAATACCTTGAAATGTGATGAAATCTTGCACTTTATAAATGACCACAGATATTTCATTTCATACCCAAAACTTCACATTTAAATTAAATGAAAGATTGGATCTTGTTGTTTGTTGTTTCTTTTTCAATTCCTTCTATTAGCTCACACTATCTATATATATATCTTGTTCAAATTTTCAATAGTTCATAAATACTTTTTTATTCATCCATTCAAGTTCAAATATATTTTTTTAAACTTGTAGTGGATGAACCTTGATGTTAATACATTTTCAAATATTAATTCATTCATTAAATTTAATTAACTAATTTTAGTTTTTTTTTTAGATTTAAGTTGCATGTATCTAATAATAGATGGCGCCAGATGTAAAAGCAAAATTTCAACTTTATTTGTAAAGGACTTTTCTGCAATATAGTGAAAAAAAATAGAATTGACTTTAAATTTTTTTTTTTATATTACTTGTTAGCATTATTACACATGTCATGTTAGGGAAAAATATGGAAGCCACTTTAAAAACAAGTAATATAAAAATTTTTTAAAGCCAATTCCTACTTTTTATTTACTCTATTGCAAAAAGTCCTTTATAAATAATTTTCATTCATTTTTTAAAGTTTATCTGGCACCATCTATTGGTAGATATATGCAACTTAAATCTAAAAAAAAAAAAAACTAAAATTATTTAATTAAATTGAATTACTGAATTAATATTTGCAAAAAACTGTATTCCCATCCGGTGTCATCCCCTGCAAGTTCAAAAAAAATGTATTTGAACTTGAGTGGATGAATAAAAGTATTTTATGAACGATTGAAAATTTGAACAAGATATATATAGAGAGAGTGTTAGCTAATAGAAGGAATTGAAAAAAATATGTGGATATTCAAAATTTATTTTATCAAGAAGTAACACTTCACAGTATTTAAGTATCTATTTTTAAATAAAACAAATGTAGGTTTTTTTTTATGAAATTTCCCGTACACCAGAGGGACACCACGTTTTCTCAAGTTTATGGCCATACATATTTTCACTCTAATTGTCTACAGGCAGCATGGAAAAAAAAAAAAAGTCTTGAAAATCACATATTTATACACATTTATATGCAGAGTATCCATTACGTGTCTACAACATCAAAAATTGATTACAAAGGCAAATGCAAAGACAAAAACGTATATATATTTAAATTTTTGCATCATTTAATTTTAATTTAATTTAATTTATCTCTATATGGACGCCATTAGTTGCCAGAAGCGCATAAAGATGGTTTATTGCCATATGTTCGCTGTAGCATACTGCCACTAATTATGGCAATGCCATCAATGATCCTTTGCTTTAGAATAATCATGACCCGTATCGGTGTTCAATACAAATTATCTTCAACATAACTCCATAGAAAATCGAGATAGAGTGATATCCGGTGAATAACGTACTGTGTCCAAAAAGTAAAAACAATTTTCAATTTAAAATTCCCAGGGCTTATGGAATTTCAAATTTTTTTTAGATTGCTGGCACTGTCCTTGACATCTGTGTGAAATTTTACGTCAAAATATTCATCAGTGTTTGAGTTACGCTTGGATTTGTGAGACGCTCAAACGGATTCCGGTGATTTTTGAAATGTCTGAATTCATTGAGCAAAGAACTTGCATTCAAATGGTGTAAACAGTTCAAAGAAGACAGAGTGCCTTGAAGACGAAGAGCCCGCTGGTAGACTACCAACCTCAACCGACGAAGCTCACGTAGGAAAAATTAAAGATTTGGTGTTTGAAAACCGTCGATTTATAATTAGAAAGCTTGCTGATGATGTTGGAATTTCAAAAGGATCGGTCAATTCCATTTTGAGCCTCAAACGCGTCAAATATCGATTGGTACCGAAAACACTGAATGCTCCAGCTCACACTATATTGAAGCTTCGTGACCATATCGTTCCACAACCACCGTATTCACCCCGTGCGACTTCTGGCTATTCCTAAACTCAAAAGACCACTCCAGGGACACCGTTTTGAGTCCATTGAAGAGATTCAACGTGAATCTGCGCACGCTTTGAAGGCCATCCCTGCCGATGGCTTTTCAGCATGCATTGAAGAATGGAAAAAAAAAGTTGGCATGAGTGCATTGTGTCCGGAGGGGATTACGTTGAAGGCGATGAAATGAATTTGGAAGAATAAATAAAGAGTTTTTGAAAAAAATAACTGGTCTTACTTTTTGGGCACAGTAGTATCCAGGTTTAAGTTAAAGATATCGTATATCAAACAAAGGTATTGAGTATGACACTTCTGAAACACATGATTATTAATGACATCTCGAACATTAGTGAAAGTATGCTACAGGGAACCCTATGGCAAGAAGTCATCTTCGTGTGTTCCGTTCAACTGATGGTGTCCTACAAAAATTTATTAAATTTAAATTAAATAAAGCAAAAAAAAAAAAAAAAAACTTCACTACATAAGTCTCATTTTGCAGTATTTTTAACTGTAGTAATTTTTTTGAAATTTTAAAGACACTTTGTGGATTTTTGAAATTTTAATAAGTACTATCGTATTAGGTTTGATTTTTTGTAATAGCCAAGCGCAAAAGGGATAATTCAAATGGCTTCATATTATTTGATATTTTAATATTCATGTTTGAAAAGTTTTCTTCCCAAATATAGCCTTGCGCAAGTTTGACGCATCATTTAATAACTTTACTGAGTTCAATTAAAATTTTTTTTTGGCTATCCTGTCAAATACGTAACGGGGTTGTTGAAACAAATATTTCGCGATGACTAATATCTTAATAGCCAACGAAATTTTAATTTTTGGCAATAAAAAATAAAAAGATATCATTTATTGGAAACATATATATATATATATATATATATAGAGAGAGAGAGAGAGAGAGAGAGAGAGAGAGAGACTATAGAAAAAAAAAAGAGATTGACCGGCATCTTTATTACCTAGTCAGGTATTAAACACCGAATAAAATATCTAATTAAAACAGACGATGAACAGACGAATTATGTTCCTATATATATATTATATAGCCATTAAAAATCTAATTTATTTCGCCACTCAAAGAAAAATCAAGAATGAAGAATGTTTCTAGAAAGGTTTATTTTCGTCGATTTAAATGAGTGTTTTGTTTGTTTGAATGACAGAAAACTCAAAAGCACCTTGCTTTTTTTCTCACAAGAGAGAAGTATTTCAAAACTATTTTATCTCTCCTATTATTTATTATTTTGCTGTTTTAGAGCTGTATGAATAAATTTCAAAGTTGTCACCTGCTGCTTCCGCCTTTGTTTAGTCGGATTACGTGTTTTCTACGTTTGCATCACACAAACGCTTAATGGAAACCGGATTCAAAATATGTCAAAAAGCTGCTGTACCGACTTTACTATTATAAATAATGAAGCAATTTATTTTGAATGTTACAGTCAGGAGCAAATAAATAAAGACACATTTTCATAATCTGTTAAACATTTTCTCTCTACTCGTTTTTGGAACAGTAGTTGTACATTTGGGGCCTGATGGCTGGTAACGCGTTCTGGCGCTCGGTGTCGCAGGTTTTTAGTTCGAGTCCCGGTGGTGTCATGGAATCCACTTCAAACCGTAGTTCCTGTCTAATATGTCTGTAGAGCATTGGGCTGACAACCTTACCCCTTAAAAGCAAAGTAGCTCTCGTCTCGAAATCAGGCAGACATCCTTGGCACACCATGGGGCTGTTGCGACACTGATGAGGATGATGGTTGTATATTTGATTTTAGAGATTCACTAGAAAAATATGGTTTTTTTTTTTTTTTTTTTGCATTTACTAAAATTTTTTATTGTTGTTCAATTGACGTAAAGATTATTTAAAAACTATTTTAAATGAATTTAAATGTTATTTATTTTCTGGATTCTTCCTCTTTTTATTTTACTAATATAATTGGTTTTAACCAGACAATATTTTAAAGTTTTAAAAAAGATTAAAAAACATCGTGTTGAATTTGAAAGCACGGAAAAAATTAACAATAAGTTTTAAATTCTTTTAATATTCAATAAAAAACACGTCTTTCTAATAAAAACTTGTTTAAAATGATTATTTACGCGTATTTTAATATTCTAATCTAATGCTCAAAATGTGTTATTAATAATGTTTAAAAATGTTATAGCATATTTCTCTCTACACCATTTAGAACACTTTTGTAATATAATTTTAGGATGTTAAATCACCAAAATTCTCATTATTCCATTGCGATGGATTTAACAATTGTAGTAAAAATGTGGTAGATTTACAATGCAATCATTTTTTAAAAACTTTTCACTGAAGTTTTCATAGAGATTGTCATTATATTTAAGTATTTATTATACTATTGTTTAAATATTTTTAATTTTGATTATTTGTGTAAAAGAGAAGAGATTTAATGTTGAGATTTAATATGCATTTTTTTTTCCAATTGACTAATAACTTTCTCAGACAAATTCACCGTTGGTTAGTAATATAAGGTAATAAATCAAATCGCCCCAAAATTGTTTGTCTAAATCATGAACTGTCATATTACATGTAGTAAAAGAAGTTAGTTCTATAATTATTTTATGATAAACAAGGATTTTATAAAAATAATTAAGAGAGAAGAAAAAAAGATATTTTCAAAACTATTTCTTAATTATTAAATTTCTCTTGCAAGGTTTAAAGAAACATATTATAATTTTAGCAATTTTTTTTTTATTATTAATTTATCATTTTATAAATAAATTGTTTCGCGATTCTTATATTGAAACAGTTTCGAATTTTCCACTTCGTTATCCAAATAATCATCTCCTCCAAAAGATAGTGGCCAAAATTCATTTTTTCAACATTTATTTAGAAGGATAATGTATGTGCTTGAGTTTGTTTTTTCACTGCCTGTGGCCCCTTTAATTTTAATTCTGCAAAATTTTTGAGCATTGATATAAAAAAAAACTTAGCATTGTTCAAAATATGAGCAATTGAAATTATGAGTTACGAAGGTGCCTATAAATTGTAACCACTCCTATATCCAAAACCGAATTAGAAACGAAATGAACGCAGACGCAAACTATCAGCTTGATACTTGTTTTCTTTGTCAAACACCCATATCACGTCAAGAGATAGTCAGGTCATTTTCGGCAAGAAACGGAAGCTTTTAAATTCTCTTCAATAAGTAATTTCTCCGAACAGTAGCGGGTTCTTTAGGCTTCAGCATGGCAAATGTAGTGGAAGTGGAAATGTAGGATATGTGGGACACTTACTATAAATAGAAAATTATTTATGATTGCGTAAATACATTTGAAAAGAGTGAATGAGTTATTTTTAAAATTCATACAGCTTCATATTTATAAAAACTGGGCAAATGCCATATTTAAAATCTTTGCAAGAGCCTGACATTAAAAACAAAGCTATATATGATTAGAATATAATAGAAAAGAAAAATCATTAGAAAAAGATGTTTCTTACATTAAAAAAAAAAACAATTAGCTACTAATTAGCTCACAAGACAGATGAATTAATTGAGCGAATACAATTATTACTTTTTTTTGCGTACGTTCGTAACATGAAAAGTTTCAAATAACTCAGCTAATTGAAATTTTTGCAGCGATTAAAAATTCAGCTATACATGCGCATAATTTTTCGGCAAATACCAAAAACTTCATATTTCACAGAAAAATTAATTATCCGCCCTTTAATTTTTAAAAGTAGTTATATATATAATTATCTAAAAAAATTAGTTCAAAAAAATACTTAAAATTTATAAATAATTTAAAAAAGTTTTTATGGCGCCATCTATTGTGGAAATGAAAAATAATAGATTTTTGTTATCTAATTTTGAAGATCCTGCAAGACACAATTAAATAACCTATATATTTTGACTCCAGCTAATAAATTAAAAAGTATTTTTAAATTACAAATTTAAAAATAAAATAATTACGGTTTTTAATAAATTATTAATAAAATGGTTTAATAAATTATAGTTTTAATAGATTATTAAAACAATTATCAGAAATGTTGGAATTTGTTGTTCTAATGCAGCTGGCAAATACAGAGATAGTTAATCTTTATGCAATAAGCAAGGACTGCACCGTTGTTACTCATTCAGCACTACCAGGTGGCACGTGTAGCTTGAAGATATGCTACGAACGATGTTGGAATTTGTACAGTATATACAACGAAATTCTAACGATAAGCCCTAATTTATTAATTGTACTATATTTCAACTACAGTAGTTTACCGCATATAATCCACAACGGCGTATTTCGCCGTAAAAACTGGCTATAATATAATAAAATAGATCCCTCTATAACATTGGAATTTTTTTTTTTTCTTTTTTATGTGGCAAATTTTCGTAAATTTGTCTTTACCTATACTTTAGTAAAAGAAAATGATCGTAAACTATACTCAGTAGTTCATAATCCACATAAAGAATTTTTTATGTTTCTCAACATATAATGTGTCAACTCTAGTATCTTAAATAACTATAGCATCTTTACAACCAACTACACTTCTTCATTGGAGCAACAACCTCATCGTGGGCCAATCTGCCTACTAGCAGATCTTGGTCACCTATATCTTAAATCTGTTATAAAAGAATTTCAAATTTATTGGGCATAACTTTAAATCATAGAAAAATTTTTGAGAAAAAAACAATTTTTTTTTTTGTTTAGATTAAGTTTTAAATTTGTCATGAATTTTCTTTATAAATAAGCAATATAAATCTGTATATATAATAAAAATTATATATATTATTAATGTACATTTTCAATTTATTTTTCGTAAATTTTTAGGCAATTTTATTTAAATAAACATTTAAAATTTTGATTATCACTAAATAAATAGTCCTGGAAATTTCATTTTAAATGAATATGTGTTGTTAATTAAAAAAAAAAAGGGAATTTCTGTAGATTTCGAACAAAATATATATTGAATCCCAGATGTGCAACAATTAATCAACATGATACATATGGATTATGGATTCTTCCTTCAGAAGTCAAAATTACAGTGAAAGTTTTTATTGCAAAATCTTACGCAATCTTTATTGCAAAATGTTAGTAATGCACATACGGATATCGGCCAAATAAAATAAGATTTTGAAGCAAAAGAAAAAAAATTTGAAATGCATACTTTGTAAAGTAAGAAAATATCTGACAAAAATCAATTTCGAAATCACTATCATTCTTTTTCCCTAAATGTATCTGTAGAAAAAATGCGCCCAATTTACTACCATGACAGTGACATGGAGGTATCTCTGTTGCTCTGAAATACAGTATCATTTATACCATTGCTTAACCGCAAGAAAAGTTGGAAATGTTCTAGGAGATGTAACAGCGGTACGTATGATCTTTTCTTTCTAAACTTCTTTTTGTCCTGTATTTCTGACAATTATTGTGCAAAGACAGGGCCACTTATTGCATTTGCATTTCTTCTCAACCCCCCTCTAGGGTTTGTGGGAAATAGTTCCAAGGTAGAAGGTCATACTCAAATCGAAAAAATTTTTTTTTGGTTGTGACTTCTTTCTTGTGGGCGAGCAATACCTAGTTTGGTGTTTTTGAATTTCCACACATTTCAATGTCACAAGAGAAACAAGTAATATAAAAAAATTTTTTTGAAGTAAATTCCAACTTTTTTTTCACTGTATTGCAGGAAGTCCTTTATAAATAATTTTCATTAATTTTTTTAAGTTTATCTGGCGCCATCTATGCAACTTAAATCTAAAAAATAAAATTAATTAATTAAATTTAATCAATGAATTAATATTCGAAAAACTATTAACATCAAGTGTCATCCACTAGAAGTTCAAAAAAAAAAAAATGTATTTGAACGTGAGTGGATGAATCAAAAGAATTTTATGAAAACGATTGAAAATTTGAACAAGATATATATAGGGAGAGTGTGAACTAATAGAAGGAATTGAAAAAAAAAATGTATAAAATATTCCTTTTTAAATTTTAACATTATTTTTTAAAGTATGATTGATATCAGTGTTTTTTAAACAAAAATCAGAACCAATCTAAATAATATTATACTTTATATTCCAAATCATTGATCATAAGTATATATTTAACTTTATCTATGATTATGTATAATAAGTAAATGCAAAACTTAATGATTCATATTAATAAAAAATTATTTACATGTTACCACTTATTTTTAATTTATAAATGAATCATTTACTTTTTCAAAAATATCTTTCCTGTATTTTTTATTCATTGGTTGATAAACATTCAATTTAAAATAAATTTTTATTTAGGATTTTTTTATTGATTTATAAATTCATCTAATTATATTGTGGTAGCTGATATGCTTATTTTCAATGTTTTTCATAAGTATTTGTCAGCAAAAATCTCGTTTTTCATTAAATTAAAAGAATATTAGAGAATTAAGTGTTCGTTGAATCTAATCATTACTGGATATGCATTTAAAAGGATATGAGAGAAATAGATGTTTGTTGAATCTAATCACTTACTAGATATATATTTAATTAAATTAAAAGGATGTTGTAAAATTAAATACTCGTTGAGTCTAATCACTTATAGGATATGTATTTATTTAACTGAGTACTACACACTAGTTGATTTAACCTTAGAAGTTAGCGTTTTTGTAACAGTGTGTAAAAACTCTATTATATTTCAGATAGTAAAAGGTAGCTTGATTTACGGATAATAGGAATTTGTAACAACAGAATATTCACATAAAATTACAGTGACCCTAACTCTAAATTTTAAATCTGCATATGCATGTGCATATAAGCATATGCATCTAATATGCATGTGCATATCAAAATAGCAGATTTAACTAGACGAGTTGCCATCAATACAGTCGAACTTCGTTAAATCACAACATGCTGTCCCTGACAAAATAAGGGTTTAAAGATCATTTAATACATAAACTGCTTTAAACCATACTACCGTTTCTAATTAAGCAAAGTGACGATTTAATGGAGGTCGAATAATTTAAGTAACAGAATGTGAAAAACTAATTAATGTCATAGTATTTTTTCGATGGTTATTAGCGTAAAAAATTAGAAATAAAAGTTGCTATAGAAACGGTAGAAACGAATTTCTGTTTAACTTCATTTCAGAATCAATAAATCAGCTTTTTGAAACCAAATGCACCTGCTCTAAAAGTTGCACAAGAATCAGATGGCAGAGAGTGATTGGATAAAAGGCTCTGCTTTTTATTGATTCGAAAATATGATCAACCCCAATTTTAAAGGACAGAATAGTGAAAGGGAAATGACCTGAAATTTTTGTAAAACAAAATTGCGTGTCGGATTTTGTTATGGGGAACACTATTAAAGAAAGTAATCAGTGTATATCTTATGTAAAATGAAATTTAAATGAATTTATTGAAAAGTTTAATATCGATGAATAATTCATAAACTGAGGAGCAAATATTTTATATATATATATATAAAAGTAAATGGATTTTAGGAAAATAAACTAATCTTAAAAATAATTATCAATATTTAATTCTTATAAGCTTAATGAAAGGAGCAATGGAAATAAAAATGTGTATATATATTTATATATAATTTAAAAAAAATAAGATTTATTATAACATGATATATTTATTTTTTGAAAAATAATGTTATGATAAAATTTGATAATAGAATTTCAAAGCAATCTAAAAAGCTAAAGAGGTTTGTTTATAAAGAAAAGAAAAAAATCATTGTCATTTGCTTTATATATTTACATTTCATCAGAAATCGGTTTTAAAAGTTTCTTTAACGATTCTTAATCTTTATGAATCGATCATTTTGGTACTTCACATTTATTGGCAACTACTGTAATGTTTCTCATATTAAAAAATCTACAAAATTTAACTAGTAATTTCAATTTCTCCCGTTATAGTAATAACGACTGTTCCACTATTTCTCTTTTCATGATAATTTTCGTTTGGATTCACTTTTGTTTTTCTTTCTTTCTTGTTTCAATATCGACGTTTTTCTTCACATATTATTCAGAAACATTAAAAAAAAAAAAATCCCCAAAAAAGTTTAAATAGGTAATTTCGATTTCTCTAGTAATAGAAATAATGTCTGTTGCACTACTTCTCTTTTCATAAATAATTTCCTTTTTTTTTATTATTAAATTTTTTTTTCTGATAATTTTGTTGTCTTTTCTATGTTTATATATCAATGTTTTCCTTGGAAAGCTTTTATATCATTATCTTAAAAAAATTAAAACTAAACCCTACTGTACTGAATAAATAAGAATAAAAACATGAAGTTTTGAAAAAGATGTTCACAAAGATAAAGATATTTAAAAGACTCTTTTTTATTGTTTAAGATAGGGTTTGAATCAACAACATTATCAACTATTTTTTGCTTCTTAAAAAAATTAGTTGAAAAGCCTTTCAGCATGAAGGTGTTATTTTTCCCTTCAACTTTTTATTTTCGTAAATGCTTCACTGTCCTATTTAATTTAGCGTAAATTTTATTTTGTTTCTCTTTAAAAGTACTGATGCAAAAATGTTAACTTCCATTTGGTTTAAGCAGATTAAAATTTATATTTTTTATCTAATTGATAGTGATATTAAGTTTAACCTTCCATTAAACAGAGAAAATCAATTAACAGCAATTATTTTTTATTTATTATACAATTTCAAGGAGTTTTATTTTGAAATTATTTTTTGTGGGAAATAAAAAAGTATTTTTTTTTGTTTGTTAGAAGTACAAAAGTGAGAGCTATCTTATTATTGAATTAACTGTTAAATTATTTTTTTAAATCAATAATATGTTAATTTATTTTTATCAAATCAATAATTAAATCTTTCCCATATTTATCCAACAAGATAAAATGTTAACGAATTATTTGAACATTAATTTTTAAAATCAGGATTAAATCTTAGAGAAAGAAAGGACAAAAACTTTATTTAGGAGCGCACGAAAGATTTTTTGCACAAAAGATTTACTGAAAAAAATTGTAATAAACAATTAGAATTTTACAGAAACAATTACAAGACTTTTTTATGGCTGTTTATTACAAATTGTAATAAAAGGTAATTTTTTTCACTTAACAAGCCAGCACTTAATTCAATGTCATTCATACAGAATGTGAATTACTTTTATTTGTTATAATTTTTATAATACAAAACAATTGATTTTTAAATTTCAAAAATTTTTAATTCTTTTCAAAATTGTTATTCAAAATGGATATTTCTACAATTTATAAACTTACTACAAAACCAAATTCATTTCTATTTCAATATCATGCATAAATAACTTATAATAGTTTTTAAAAACATGAAATATGATAAAATTTGTAATAAAATTTTGAATAGGTAATAAAACAATACTTATTGTTTTCAGCAAAATGGGAGTTTCAAGAAATGTCAAATGAATCATAACAGTTTTTAGTTTGCTTCGGCTAAGAATAGTATTTGATGGTTGAATAATGTTTCCAAGCTTTCTAATAATATTTCATTTATTGGTGCAGTAGAATAATTTGTATAAGAAAGTTGTACTTTTAAAAGTTATTAAAAATAACATAATAAAATAATAATATAACTTAATAAAGTAAATAGTAAAATATTTTATGAATAAAACTAATTTTATTCATAAAATATGTTTTACTATTTTATAGTTCCCTGAAAATGGTGATAAAAAAATCTCTATAAAATAAAAATCCCTATTTAACCGAAACAAACATATCCGTTTACACTTTAACAGATATGTTTGTTTGGGCTAAAATAGGGATTTTTCTTAGTTTATATTTTGATTTTTTTTCTTTTGTTCTCATATGAAAATGAATATTTTCTTTTAAAACCCTTAAAACAAGTAATATAAAAAAAAAAAAATTTAAGTCAATTCCTATTTTTTTTTCACTGTATTGCAGAAAGTCCTTTATAAACAATTTTCATTCATTTTTTTAAGTTTATCTGGCACCGTAATATTGGTAGATATAGGCAACTTAAATCTAAAAAACTAAAATTAATTAATTAAATTTAATTACTGAATTAATATTTGAAAAAAGATATATACAGTAAGAGTGAGAGCTAATAGAAGGAATTGAAAAAGGAAACAATTTCTCTCTTGTGAGTATAATATGGCAAGTCTTTCATAGGCAATGCTTAATCTGTTATGAGTTTGCAAACAAAAATTATTAGTGAAAAAAATCAATAAACAATTTCACTAAAACTTTTGAAATAATATAACTTAAAAATAATTGAGAAGTACTCTTCTAATTGTAAATAAATTTGTATTTAAATTTATTCTGTACAAAAACTGAAAAGCCATGGATAATACGACTAAACATTGCTATAGAAAGTTTTAAGTATTGTTTGTTTAATGTAACAGTTCTTTGAACCATACTAATTTTTTTTTGGAATAATTGATTTCCATATGCAGGCAGTTTATCCATGACTAACAATGAGACTTCGCGAATGGCACGCGAAAGTGCATTAAAAAACACATTGATTGATCTCAGTAATTTGTTGACTCTCTTTTAAAATGGCACTACCACCAGTCATTTTTAAGTTAAACGAAACTACACAAGCGTTTCATTTTGTAAGTATGTATTTTTAATAATATTTTCAATCGTCACATTTGCGTTATATATTTCTTTATATAAATTTCAAAATCTTTCTGAAATTGGTGATAATACTTTCCGTATTAGTTTTCTTTATAATTGTTTTATCATAGGATTACGGTAGAAAATTTGAATCTTCCAATTTTTAATATTTTAGACGCTTTGTAGAACAATAATACAAAAACCCTGAGAAAAAAATATTTCTAAATCAATTATTGAAATTATTAAATAATTATAATATATTAATTAATATTAATTGAATATATAATTATAAAGTTATTAAATAATAATTATTATCTTATTAAAATTATATTTTTAATCATTTAAAAACTTCTATTTAAATAAATGTTTCTACAGAATTTCTAAACGTGTTTTAATGGTTTAAGTAACACAAATATGGAATTCTATTAATTGAAATATCTATTGGATTTATAATAAAGTCATAAATAATGCGTTTAGGAAATTATCAATATCTCCTTATTTTGTATAAAAATAAGGAATTTTTCAAAAAGCATATAGCTATTACTAGCAGATATGATTTTGAATTTTCCATCCTTATTAAATAACATAATATATTTCATTTCAATAAATTTTTTACTTAAAAATATCCCCAAATATTGAAAAACGGAATTCAGACACATTGCCGAAGAAAGATATTCAAGATTTTATAAAATATTAATCTCATAGTATAGTTACAGCATTAAAAAAAAAGAATTAATTAAAAATTTCGTCAGTTAAGGTGTATTCAAAGAAAAAAATTTTTTTATATAGTTTTAATGTTTAAAAAAATTAACAAAAACAGAATTCCATTATTACAACATTTTACATATTTTTAAATAAATATTCAACTCTAGATATTAGATTGTCATCCAAAATTTGTACTAGATTAATTTTTATAAGAAATTTAGTATCTTAGTTATTATCTATGTTAAAATTATTCATTTTATTGTTCAGTATCTTCAGAATAATATTTACTCCAAATACTCCAACTTTTCTCTAAAATATCCCTACGTGCACACATTATAAATTTATCTTTACCTTAAAAATATTCAAAAATTTTCAGTTATTTTTAGATATCTCATCGTTTTGACGCAGGAGCTTGCTAAAAATAAATCTGCTGGTATTCTTTAAAAAGAAATGCTGATAAAATGATATCGTTTAATATTTATGTATGAAACTGTTAGATAAAAATGTCTAAAAATAATTCTGTGCCTTTAGTATTCTAGATTCCTCTGCGAGTTAATTCTTTAAATCATTAAAGTCACATTGATATTCATCTCAGTATTTGGAAGCTGCTAACGTAACTGAAATACTTTCCTCACCAAATCTCCGACCTTGAAGGGATACTCCGGGATAATTTATTAACTTGAAACCTTCAAAAGTTCAAATGACATTAACTTTTGAATAAAAGCATAAAATTATCTAAACAAGATTTATTGATATGAATCTTATATCATATTACACATTTGTGATACAGGCATGCAACTTTTCTCGAATCAATGGTAGATGAATCGGAATGAATAAATTTTGACCTTCCATGTCTGTAATGAATTTAAATTATATTCTTAAAAAAATGACAACTGTTTACTCGATTAATTTAAACGTATGCTTCATTTAAAACAGGCACAAACTCATTGGATATTAGTAGCAAATTCTTTCAATTTTGGGGCTCAATTCCATATTCATTCAATATTCATGCATTCCGAGTTATAATTTTTTTATACATAAAATATATATTAACTATATATAAAGCATTAATTATAATTTGTTGTATGATTAAATGGACTTGAATTTAATGAATTAATAAAATTTAAATAAAATGGTTCTTATATTGAGATGTCTTTCATTGTTACCGCTATGAAAGACTATGTTGAAATTGTTATAAAATTATTTTCTTTTGAAAGCTATTAGGACATCTAAGAAAGATACTAACCAGGTAGTAAGAAATTGTAGGCCTTTCAATTTGATTTCTTAAAATTGCAATTTTGTTTAAATTCGTCGTTTTCTTAATTTTATACATGATTCTATGGTATCGTCCGTGCAGCATTCATTTGTGCTTTTCTACTAAAAGACAAACCTTTTTTTTTTGTTCAAACAAAAATTAAAAAGAAAAAAATTATTTAAAACAATAAATTTTGCTTCACATATTTTTTTTATTATTATCATAGATTTAACTGAATCGCAGATTATTTCTGGAAAAAAAATACTAATAAACAATAAAAAACACTTAAAGATGTTTCATTCCTTATTCGCTTCACTTACATATTTCGAAATATTTGTATATATGAAATATCATTGTGAAACTAATGTTTATTATATTTATTATGAAAATAATTTAAAAATATGTTTCATGCAATGAAAATAATGTAAATTATGTTTATCCTGAATGTATTAAAAACTCAAATGAATGGTAGTGGGCGAATAGTACGCTATTCTGGATAGTATTTTTAATCACAGACAACAGGGGATTATGGATAGTGCGGCAGATTTTCAAAATTCAGGAAATTTGGTTCAAAACATGACACGCTATTTCGATTCGAAAGCTTCTGTGTCTGTCTGTACCAAGGCTGGACACATCAAATCCTTAGAATGGAAAAGGTTGCTGATGGACTGTAGGAGGAGGGTGTCAACTACTGATGTCCTAAGAGTGCGCTTATTATGGGTGTATTGTAATGTGCTGCTGCAGTACAGTGGTCACACGCGCCGTGGTATCCGTTTAGTAATGATGAATCTGTTACATATTTGTCATTCTAGTGGAAAATGATTTCCTACCAAAGTACTCGGCCTTCAAAACAACCACCTTCATTCACAACAACTTTAGAATACTATAATGACAAATTATTTTTTAAATTTAATTTTAACTGTCGTTAAAGGAAATGTTTCAGTTTTGTAATTTCAAGTTTAAGCAACCATTTAATTGAATTTTCAATATCAGATTAAAAATCATCATTATTTAAATGGAAAAAAGATATTCGAATTCTGGACTGTCCATGAAAAGAGAGACCACTTTTAAGGCGTAAGCTGTAAGAATATTATTTCCTTTGTTTGAGTTATCGAATTGAGGGCGACTGGCTTCATCCTGTAACTCGTTTGGAAAGTGTGTGCACGAGAGGAGTAAAAATAGAAGATAACAAAAGTTTTGTCCATGAAGATTTTGTGTATATGTATCAAAGATAAGGATAAAACAAGTAATATAAAAAAAAATTTAAAGTCAATTCCTACTTTTTTTTTCACTATAATACAGAAAATCCTTTAGAAATAATTTTCATTCATTTTTAAGTTAGAAAAAAAATTCTCTCACTCTCTCTCTTACGTACACACTTTCCATCTCTCTCACTCATTTATTCGCATGTTTCATTTTGCATTTTGTTCCCTCCTCGACTCAGACTAGAACCCAGAATGAAAAAGAATCTGAAAAAGAAATTTTTTTCCAGCGATCTACACGCTTCTCCACGGACGGTATTGAATCTAAATTTATATCCGCTAAATATCTTATATAAGAGAAAAATTTTCTCCCATATAAAACTAAAATGAATTATTTAAATTTAATGAATGAATTAATATTTGAAAAAAACTGCATTAACATCCAGTGTCATCCACTACAAGTCTAAAAAAATGTATTTGAAAAATGAAAGAATAAAAAGTATTTTATGAAACGATTGAAAATTTGAACAAGTTATATAAATATATATAGGAGAGTGTGAACTAATAGTAGGAATTGAATAAATTCATAATAAAGATAATATAAATTTCAAAATAAATAAAGATAGAGTAAGATTTTCCAATGCCTACGAATGGAACATAATTCCGTATGGCCCTCAATTCTAATAAGCAAATATTATTTTTTATAACAAACATTAGGTGTCAAAGTAAAAACACAACCGCAAAAAGTATTTCTCGAAACACTTTTCCAATCCAGTTTTTATATTACTATTTCCACTCAAGTCAAAAAAAGAAAATTCATGAATTCGATTCTGGGGAATTTTCCCTGAATATAACTCGATCGGCCAGTTACGCACGTCCTTCAAAAAAAAAAAAAACTGCTAATGAGTTGTTTTTGGAAAAAAAATTAATAAAAACGTGTTGTTAAAGAGAGTGAAAACCCAGCCCATGCGGTCAAACAATGTCCGCTGGTCAGTTTCCTGTACACACTTTTCGGGACTATATCTAGATGCTGGGAGCAGTTATCGCGGCCCACAGAGCATCACAAAAAGAGGTGACCAGAAAAAGGTCCTTTGTTTACTTTTATTGAATCTCGGGAACATCCGCTGCAGTTACAGTTTGTGAGGGGATTGTCTAATTAGGTTTTATTGCCGACTCTCTGAAAGTGAAGTTGGAATCTGTTTGGAGGACATTCGAGCCGTTTTGCGTTCAAAAGTAAGTTATGATAGTATTCCATCTATAGGATTGCGCGTGATATGTTTTATAAAAGAGCTGCATTGTTTAATGAAGGTTGTAGCAATTAAAAAAATTTTATGTGAGATTTTTATTATGAAACAATTGCTTGAAAAATATTCTGAGTGTGAAAATGTAATCAAATCTCTTATCAATGTCATAATTTTTATAATTTTTTTTAAAGTTTATATCATTGTATTGAAATATTTAATATATATGTGGACGCTAATTATTCTGCATTATTTTGCTGTAGAAAAAATTGTCATAGGAGAAAAATCTTAATATGAGAAATCATTAATATTAAATACGACCCACTCAGCAGAGTTAGGTGAAATACCAACTTTCTTTAAAATTAACATTTCTGTGGCGTTCCATTTTATCATATAAAATTAAAATAAAAATATATTTTTTTTCTTTTATTACCGTTTTAGCTATAGATCGAAAATAAAGCAAAAGATCAAATGACGAACATAAGATTTAAACAAAATAAATAACGATATAAAAAATGTAAATTTACAAAATTAAGTTAGCACATTAATTACTTGTGCTTAAATATTATTAAAATATAACTGTTAAATATCTAAGACCATTTAATTTTCATATATTACTGAAAAATAAACAAAAGTGTTAAAACGCCTGGCTTAACTGTATCATAAAAAAAAAAAATATATATGTCATGCTGAGAGGTTTAATGCTATAGAACTAAATAAAATTATAATATTTAATATAATTAATTAAATTATTGTAATATTTATGATAAATAAAATTGTTATAATATTTATAACTAGTATAATATTTTACATATCCATGCCTAAAAAGTTTTTCATAAACATGTATTGATTCAAATAGACTTGAACTTTTTAATTTAATGACAACCCCATCTAATTTGTCGAGCATACTTTTAAAATTAGCTGCCATGATGGAGGCCCCCAACAGCGTTCTGTATACTCCATACACAGAATAAAAATAAAATATATTTATAAATATATCCATGCTGATATATTTTGTTTTATTGCTGAGTAATTTTAGTAAATAAATTTCAGTAGTTTTTAATTGTTTTCAGTTAGAATAATGTAAAATATAGACATAATGTAACAGTGTTCTTAAAAGAAAATAACAAACCTCATGCAGTAACATACCTTTTTAAATAAACACAATCTCTTTCAACAAGAATCTATTTTTAAATTTTTTTTTTTTTGTTCTCAAGCAATCTCAGCATTTTGATCTTTAAACAAAGATCCCAACGTTTGAGAACCGTGTTCACAAATTTCGAGATAAATCTCTTTGGTATACAACTCAGTGATTGGGTGTTCTTATGAAAACCGGAAACTTCTTTTATGTCTCACAGCGACATAAAAATGCTAAATAAAGACATGTATCATGAAAGAAAGAAAAAGGATCTCATGTGGAAATAATATCTGTAAGAAAGTAATGGTATAAAGATACGCGTACTGAATTCGTGATGCACTTCTGTTTTTAACTGTATATTTAACTGAACTTACGAAATGGTTCTTAATAAAACGCCAATAAAAGTGATTCCAATGCCTGAGTTGAAATTTAATTTTATTCTTACGAAAGCAAAGACGAAAAAAAAAAAAAAAAAAAAGAACTGTACGTGTATCTCTTATTTTGTATGTTATCATAACTGGTAGGCGCAGTAATAAATATAATCTTTATTATTAAAATTAAATTCGAATAACTTTATTTATAGTACATATACTTTAAAAATAAAACAAATTCAACAATCAAAATGAAATCCATAAAAAAACTTATAAGATTGTATACATATAAATATACAAGTTCTTAGTACACAATTATATAATCTTATGGTTTTCATTTTAAACTTATATATTTAAAGCTATATATATAACTACATATGATTTATATATACTTTATATATATATATATATGACTTATATATTTAAGCACAAATTTAATAATTTTTACTAAATGCAATTTTTATGTACCAGATAGATATTAATTCAAAAAAATATATTAATAAATTTTCATTTTTATTTGTTTGCAAATTATTTTTAGAGACACCCTGTTTAGAATATAAAATATATATATGAATATAATTACATCTGAATTTCATTGTAGAATTTGAACAGATGCTTTTCAATTGACTATGTAGTTTTATATTTTTATTGATCGGTGATTTTTTAATTTAATTATGCAATCTTTAAAATTGAATAATTTATGCAAACTTTCAACTCATCACAGATAAATGAAATTATCCTGTTTTAATTTTTGTGATTGATCAAATGCATTTTGTGGGATATTTAGTACAACTCATTTTCATTTGTAAGACTACCAAAAATGAAGAAAATATAACGAATAATAATTTACAAAAATGTAAAATAATTATGAATAAATATTTTTATGCTCTAAGATAAAAAATAAATAGGATTACAATTAATTGACTCAAACAGCTGCTTAATAATCATTGTAATTCTGCCATTGTATTTATTGTGACATTGGCATTTAATATTTGAAATGTTGATCAATATCCTAACAATCGAATGAATCTGGAATCTAACATAAATGAAGTAATGAAAAGTTCAAGGGTAAAAAAGAACAATATGACCTCAGGTTAAAAATCAACAGCACTTAATTGATGACGACAAAAACAGACGAATTTTCTTTCCTCGTTATTGTTTTTTGATCTCAATGTTGTGGAAGGAAATACACTCACTTCGATCAGACATGCAAAAAATAATTTTTTGTAGAAAAAGAAAAAAAGGATTGACAGATAACATGGGGGATGATAACAGGTGGTAACGGAAAACAAACTAAAATCATAATAACGCAAATAAGTTTTGATGAGAGATCCAACACCTGTAGGAAAGTAAAAAACCAACATAAATAAGACCCGTGATTTGGATTCCTTCACACGGTTCTAGCTATTGATTCGATTGATTGCCTTTCTCTTCGAACAAAGACCTATTTCGGTAAGTGCTTTGGTCCACAATTAAATTGCTTTACTTATTAATTGAATCCCTAATTAAAATTTTGGCGAAATAATTTAATACGAGATATACGATTAAAACATTTTATAGGCTGCTATATTAAAAATTCTTTGTTATAAAATTTTAGTCTTTGTAGTACATAATATAACAGAATAGAATAAGTTAAAAGTATGCGAATTATATTATTAGATAAAATAATAAATGCAGCAATGTAAACCAACAAATTAAAATACTACAAAACTGGTAGGTAATATAAATTGTAGCAGGAGAATTAAAATTTTGGCGAAATAATTTAATACAAGATATAGGATTAACATATTTTATAGGCAGTTGTATTAAAATTCTTTGTTATGTTATCAGTTTCTGTAGCATAAAGTATAACAGTATAGAATAAGTTAAAAGTATTCAAATTATATTATTAGATAAAATAAAAATGCAAAACAATGTAAATCAAAAGTTTAAAAATACAACAAAACTGATTGGCAATATAAATGATCGCAGGAGAAATAAAAATAATTACTGAATAAAATTAGTAAATACTAAGATAATATTTTTATTATTGACTATTAGCTTTATAAATTAAAATTAATTTTCAGCACTCACATTAATTTTTTTATTTCATTTATTACTTGATTTAAAAGTAACGCTCATGTAGTTATTGATTATAACTCCTTCTACCAAAAATCCAACATCTGCAATAAAATATATAATTTTATTATTGCGATTAAAATCAACACTGATTCTTAAAAGCAATTTACAATTAAATATATTAAACATACCCAAGAGTATTAACATCTTTTTTACGTTTTTCAAACCATAGTAACACGTTTGGTTTCTGTTACACTTGCCGTTATTAAACTGACTCCGTAGCCAGAAATCTGCCTTCAATCCAAAAATAATCATCTGTTGCTCTTCTGACTTTTCAAATAACGAATTCAAAACCTCATTGACAAAATCTATCTGAAAAGTTCGATTCTGAAGTTTTCTGTCACGAAATTGTAAAAGATTATTACATAAGTATGCCATTACGAATGACATAACAAAGGGATGAATAATACGAAAAAGAATTAAAAGAATAAACGTGGGAGTTCTATTACTCGCAGATGGTTGTCATGAAATAACTTTTAATTCATTTTATAAAATCCTGATAACATAAAATATAAAATTTACAATAAGTTTTACAGCTCCGGTGTTTTATTCGAATAAACGTTTTTTAAATAAAGGGAGGTTTAACGACAATTCTAACAAAGTTTTATATTAAATGTCGGCGATATAAGAATAACATTATCAATTAGAATAGCCGTAAACAATTACCAATTATTATTGACAGTTACTTTTGGCTAGTTAAAATATTTTTTATAATTCAATTAAATTTGTATTATTTATATCAATCAACAGTATTTTTATTAGTTTGATTGCTTTATTAAAGGAAATAATCATAACGGAAAAGTCAAGAAAATTTCAGAAATGCTGTAGCTGTGTGTTAAAAAACAAATCGTAATTTTAAAATATACGAACATTAATTTTTTGTTGTGTAGTAGGTTCAAATATTACCAAATTTTAAAAGAGAAAAGTTTTTCTTTCTAGATATATTTTAATTTCAGAAAACTTAGTTTAGTTTTTCGAAAGAAAAGTATTTTGTAAAAATACCAGCTGTAAGTAATTGTTAATCAATAAATTTATTTAAAAAAAATGAATTGATTAAAAAAATAATGGGTAATTTATTTGATAAGTTATAAAATAAGTTTGGATTTTTAAAATTTTTCAGAATTAAATCTTCTCTCTTTTGTTACAATACGTAATTCGGCACTAAAAAGCATTTTAAAATTTTTAATCAAATGCAAAGAAGGGAGGCATGTTTTTGAAGCAAAATTGTATCGTTACCTACATTTTAGAAAAAGTGATTCCCCAGAGTTGTTGGTGATAAAAAATGGACTTGGAAATTCAAAATTTATGTAATTGAATTATATTTAATTGAATTATTAACTCAAAAATTTGAATACATTTAATAAAATTAAATATATATATTTTTAATTTGTTGAAAAACATTTTGTTACTAAAAAACGCAGTTAAAAATGAAATTGTCATAAAATTTTGTTGCCAAAAATTTAATTTTGCCGCCAAATATAATACCCTTTACTAGACCTGTTCCAAATTTTCTAACTTCAAGCAATAAAGTTAATTAAAAACTGAAAATTATAAAATTTAAATTTTTGGTTCTTTTCTTAAATATTTTTTAAATGAAGAATTGCGAATAAATCAAATAAATAACATGAAGTTAATAAATGCAAAAATTTATTAAATAAATAAAAATTCTAAGTGGGATTTAACGCTAAATAAATTATAGTGCACAAGTTTAAGACCTGACAATCGAAAAAACCAAAATTTGTCGAGGATTTTTAATCGCAGACCACACATCTCAGGGTGAAGTCTCGGTCTACTAGCTTTAAGAAAGAAAAGAACTTTCTCTAATGGTGGGAATTCTTGTGTGTAGTTTACACACACAAGTTCTAATTGTGGAACTTTCTGTTAGTTTACTTCAAATGAAATATATTTGACACCTGTGCTTCAAAGCAATAAACGGCAATTTTGTATGTGTATTAGTAAATCTCTAATAGTAGGCATTTGAAATGGGATAAATAAAATGGATGCCATTACAGTTCATTTCATTAAAGGCTGTAAGTGGTATATTTATTTTTTCTAAATTATTTCAAGTTTATTATATGATTGTTAAAATAGAATATATTTTTACAACTTAGAACGTTCCGCAATTAAACGGGACACATCTTTCAACAATTCAATCCGTTGCCATGACAATGCAGCTCAAATACAGTGCATGAAAAATCATCCATCGCCGTGTAAAGGTTATGTTAGCAGTTTCGTTTTTAGTTAAACAAAATATTCATTAAATTACAAAGCGTATTGATGAAGACGAGTTAAATTAAAAAAAAGTTTGTTGCAACCACCAATAATGGGTGTTGTATGATATACGAAAATAATTAATGTGTAAAAAAAATTCATTTAAAAGAATGTGAACGTAAACATGTTTCGAAAATATGTCTTCGACCTATTTAGTAAATGTACATAATACATATTACAAAGCAAAACAAAAAGAAATTCTAAGTATGACTGTTAATGTCAGCCTTCATAAATCTGTCAAAAGATAAATAAAGTATTTTCAGATACTATCAACCATTCAAACGAAATTTAAGGTTGAGATTTTAGTTGGAATGTGGTTAAGCGCAAGCCCTTGGCGAAGAAAGTTTTTTAAGGAATACTTATGTTATATCAAATATCATCAATATACACATATTCCGAAATTAAAAGAAACGTGGTTAAGACTAATAAAATGTGACAAATTTCATGATTTTGTCGCTTAGCCCTTTTCCCTCATCGATTGGAAATTTCAAAAGAAATTTTATGTTTGTCATTAGAATTATTGAAAAGAGCAAAACTAGGCAAATGTGATTATTTTCTAAAAATCTTAAATATCCTAACTGAAATTATCCAGTATTTCAAATAATTGAAGAAATATCTTGGTCATCTAAGTGAACATTTTTTTCTTTACAAATTTTTTTATCTATTGATACATAAAACTATATTTATATATTTTAACTAATATTTATACATTTTTATCTATGTATATCTACAATAGTATCGATATGTATGCCATAGAATAGTAACGATAAATCAACGAAATTCTTTGTTGACTCAAATTCGCCGTTGCCCCTATTCATTGCTACTTTCTAGTGTATAGTATCCACACTAAAAGACGTATTGAGATCTATTTCATATGCATTTATTAAACTCTTTTATTTATGAATAACTCGCAGATATGACACCGGCATATCCCAATTACAGAGAATAAAACATTTTTAGCTTGGTAAATTAAAAAAAAAAATATATATATATATATCTGAGTTTAATTAAAAGTTTTAGATTTTACCGAAACTCCTTTTAAATAATATAAATTATTAAATACAGCACTCTTACTTATCCAAGAATTCCCAATGTGTTGAAAATGCCCAACTGTTAACATTTATGTTTAATACTGTGGCAGTGCTGTTAGAAAATCAATATTGGAAAAAATTTTCTACACTCTTTTATTTTTAAATAAACTTATTAATAATGCTAGTAGTTTTTTTACAGCACGCGCTCTTAGATGGCATGACAAATCGAAGCCAATTTGAAATAAGGCTTTTATTTAATTAAAAAACAATTAATAAACATTTTGATTTCACAGTAAATTTGCTACGAAACAATAAATCCAGGGACTTCAATTCATGGAACTTTCAAATTTTATAGTTTTAAAGTTATTCTGGAATATATATATATATATATATATTATGTTATACTACTTTAAAAATTTAAATTGACACCAATAGAAAACAACAAAAAAAGTAATACAGTACTGCGAAAAGAAACAGTACCGCAAAACTTACCACTGTTCTATTGTCAGAATGACCGCCGTTTTTTTTTTTCCCGAGAGAACAGAGATCAAGATTTTTTTACGACTTTCTACCAATGAAAGTGGTTTACCTGAAAACCATCCGTTGATCTAGACGTTGAACAGGTTAATTAAAATGCTCGGGGCAGATGCAATCCTTATCAAAACAGAACTCTGAGATAAGGCCCCTCGGCTCCTTTGTATTCTGCCTTTGTTCAACAACGAATCCGATTTGTGTCAATATTGAATCAATCTCAATGGGACAAGCGTCATTTCTCGCTCGAAAGTCTCACATGCTTTTGGAATTTTCCATTGGACTCTTGCAACCATTTTGGATGTCATGTTTCCGATGACTCAACGTCATGCTTTTTTTTTTTCTTTCTGGTTTGTTTAAAAAAAGATTAGTGAACCTCTAGACAAATTCTGTAATCTTCCAAGATGAACCCCTTTGGTTGGGCTGTATTCGATGTTCCATTTGTTCTTTTCAAGTGGTATTATTTCTTGGAAGATTGAAAGAAAGAGTACTCGAAAGAATTGGGCGTTTTCTGGAAGGGTTAGATTCGTGTCATGGCCTTGGAAGTTGTACGTCTTATTTGTTTATTCTTACGCCTTTGAGAAGTAAAAGTGAAATTTGGGACATGAATGAATTGGGGGGCATAATTAGGTTTAAATTAAAACTTTTGAAATAAAATTCGAATGATACGGATTTGTTTTATATATATTTTTTTTGACGGATAATATGTTCTGTCATTAATGTACTCATTCAAATTGGACGCACTTGTATTTTAAAAATAACTTAAATGCTAAAAGCAATCAATCATAAATATTTGTTGAATTGTATAATAAAAACATATTGCATGCAAAGACGAAAAAACTTAAAGGTGTTAAGTAATAATGAAACCCGTGTACTGTACAATGAATGTTACAAAAAAGTTTTTAAGACTTCCTAGTCCATAATCGTCAACACATTATAGTTTTCCTATTTTTGTATGTTTTTATAATCAATATTTACGTCTGATACATATTTGATAAAAATTGATCTAAAGGTATATATAAACAGAATTAATTTAAACTTTGAAATAAAATTCGAATACCTATGGATTGGTTTTATTTATAACTAAATTATCTTCTATTACTGCAGCTAATTTTTAATTTGAAAGTCAATATGTCCTGTTGTTACATGTAAACATGACTTAGTATGTAAAACTGGTAGCATATAATATACCAGTTGTGGATAATTGTGGTAATAATATGGTAATTTTGTGGTAATATATAATAAACCATAATATTTCTGACCTTAGTTGAAGGGCAAATCAACGGGAAATGAAGGAATTCTTATGAATGGGCAAATTTATGCAAGAATAGAATGCACAGAATATCATAGAATGGAATAGGAATAGCATATAGTGTAATTAGTTGAAAAATTACATTACAATAAAAAAATATTTCATTATTTACTCAAACATAAACGAATTTTGTAAAAGAAAAATTTAGAAATTAGAAATATTACATCAATATAAATCATAAATTTATCGTTGAAATAATCATTTGCTGTTAAAATAGTAATAATTATTATTTATTTAATTTACTATAATTTATAAATTTATTGTTACGAATGACTGTTTGGACGAGTAAGTAAAAAACAGAGAATGATTTTGGTTTTGATCAAGATTTTTAAATTAACAACTGTTAAATTTAAGTAACTGTTTAAAAATCAGTTAAAAATTGTTTTTTATTTTATTGTATATAGAATGGCTCGTGTATTAAATAAGACATTAAAGGGAATTACCTTATTTCAATTAGTTTTGGAAATACATTTTAGGATTAATTTATTTATTCAAACCCAAAGTAATATGAAGGTTAAATATAAAAAATATTTCATCAAATTTATTTACGATAAGATTACATTGAGGCATTTTTTAACGATAATACATTTTAAATGATACGGGTAATCTTTCTTAATCTGGAAATTGAGACATATAATTGAAAGCGTTTTATAAAATTTTTATCGTAAAAATTATGCAGTTGTTTATATATTTTTGGCTTTTAAAAAGGCTTTTGGCTTTTATTACATTTATTACGAATTTTTAGAATTCGTTATATTACAAATTTTAGTTAGTTAGTTAGTAGTTATTTTAGTCAAGCAATTTAAGTACAAGCTATCACTAGGCAACTCATATCATAGAGAGAAAAGCGAATAAACCTTAGAGATGATTTTACGAATTTTTCTGTACTTACAAACGATGACTTGAAGGTTGACTAAATAACTCATGAATATAAAATACAAGAATATCAGATGCTTGGAAATACGACAGAATCACGGTATGGGACAATGAAAATGTGGCACCACGAACGCGCGCTTAATAAAGTGATGAGAGAAACAATGTGGAGCACCGAGTTACAATGTGGAAAGTAAGTGATATTAATTGCTGTACAATACAGCATTACAGTGAACGACAACATCAGGTGATCAGTTGATAGGTTGTAGGATTGCTATACTGAGACTCAATCAACGTATACATTTTAACCTGAAGTATGGAAGACAATTCCCTGTCAACCATTCGTTACAATTCGTCCTCCGAAAATGGTGATGGGGGCAATGCACATAAAAGATGATGAATCGTTTGATGTGTTCAATGGATTAGAGAACAGGTCTACAAGGTACCCATGGAACAACCTGTGTACAATACTGGACTTGGTGGTCGGTGCTGGAGTGTGGTCAGGTATGGCTTAGGAACTTCATGAGAGAAGGATAAGTACATTGCGTAGGACTGTCATAGTACCGAATCAGACGTGACGGACCAGAGGTGACAGAATATAATAGATGAGGGAGTTCAAAATCGGCATAGAACATCGGAATTGATAGTGCGATGTTTTACACTTTTGCTCTGAATTGACATGCCACCAAGTCGACGTAGTGGCGACTGTCATAACTGAAACAGAAACTGACTCGTCAGAGAACACGACTCTATTCAATTCCGTCGCTCAAGTTACTCTAACCCTATATAATTGGAAACGTAGGGGTCAGTGCTATTTGTCAATGCCAACTTCTTAAAGGGCGAATGCAAATAGCTGGCAACTTATCGATGCATAATGGTCCTGTTCGACATGGGAGCATCATGGCACGCTGCACAGGTTAATGGAAATAAATCGCCTCTTCTTTTTGCTTTCAGAAAATCCATGCGTGCTGCCGTCTTTCTGATCTCATCGATACTCCTTGAATGTGGCGTAATCCTTTCTTCTAACCATCTTCTTTACAAATGGTACAGCATGGGGCTTGTAGATAGCTATCTACTAAGGTATCATGGATGAACCACCTTGTCCTTCTGAGTCAAGTGTTTGTTACAATTGCCTTAATCGATGGTGGCATGGTATCTGTGGTGACATTTCTTTTGTGGCTGTAAAAGCTCGGCCAACATGTTTCCCTCGCCTATAGTTTATAGAAAGGGAATCGACAAATTCCTCCCGGAACAGAAGGTGAGGAATCTAACTTCCTGCTTTTATATCCTACTCATCGTGTGCGGGAATACTATACAAGCACTACTATACGCATTTCGAATCATTTACACAACTTGGTGAGTCGCGTCTATCCTGCGATTTACATCTGTTTCTGCCTATTCTACTTATGTGTATCATTTTGGATTAGTGTTTAGACGTTATTTTTTATGATCTTTCAAATCTTAGTTGTTATCAACTTAATTGCCAAACACCAAAAAAAAATTTTTATTATATAATTGCCATTTATCAGAGCGAATTGACTTTTTTTATCAAATAACTGAAACTTGAGAAAATAAAATTGCTACAACAAATTTCTTAAAATTTTGTTTATCTATTTGATACAGGTGGCTTGTTTGTTGTGATCAAATTAACGGTAGCTACTTCGCAGCTATATTTAATTATTCACAGTTAATAATTGAATTTAAATTTGGAAATGTTTCATTTCATGAGTTGTGTTGCAATGCCGTATCCCAACAATTTTTTGTGTTTAATTTTTCAGGCATTGGTGACACATATCGAACTTGTTGCTGAGGCATGATGGGGTTTCTAGTCAGCATTCTTGTGTTTGCGGTGATCTGCTGTGTTCCGGCGCACTTTTCTCCGTTCAGAGAAAATGTATTTGTCCTGCAGGATCCTAACTCCGAGGACAACAGGACAGTCGTGGTGGTCACGTGGACAGACGATGAAAGACAAAGATGCGAATTCTTCTCTGATGAGTGAGTATTTTGTTAAATAAAAATTGTTTCCAGTTAATTGTGTATTGTTTTACTGCCGAGGTGTTAATGGTATTATACTTTGAAAGAATACCAAGAAAAGTTACAATTATATTACTATAAGCTTTATTACCACTTGGCATATCATGTAATGAAATATCTCTACATTTCAAGACAGATTTTGTTTACAGGGAAGATCAATTATTCGACCAGAAAATGCTATTTTTTTATTTAACGAGTCCTAGCAGTTTTAAATGCATGAAACTGAAGGAGCTTGAAAATCATCCAAAGTATTTATAGTTGGTTGCTTTAATTCTTATTGCAATAGATCTACGGATGACATATTCTGTCACAGGATAATACAATAACTCTTATATCGATTCGAGATATTTAAGTTTATAAATAAAGTGATCAAATATAATTTTAAAATTTTTTTATTTAAAATCAAATTTAAGAAATAAATTTTTCGAAATCAAACTAAGCTTGACTAAATAACATTTATCAAATCTGTAGTTCACAAAATATACATAAAATTTTTATTGATCGTCTATTTCGTGGTGGGTTTCTTAAATAACTAATACTTAACAAGAAATTTTCACACTTTATATTATTTTTAAGATTCTTTTTATTTCTTATTTGTATAAAACTTAATAGAGTTATTTATAATCCTAACTATAATAGTTTTTATGTTATACCAAATATATCTATTATCCAGAAACAAATTTTTGACTGTCTGGTAAGATTTGGAATGCGTCTCTGCTTTTAAATACAACTTCTTTTATTTTACTTAATTAAGGTTTTTTAATTAATAAATTTACAGAACCGTTATACTTAATGCATAAAATATTTAGGTGTATTTTTTAATTGAAAGTAATTAATCTGCAATGAAGTGAATCTATGTCTTTTTGCAGACAATTAACGGATGAAGTGAGAAAACTCTCCAAAGACCAACTCATACTAAAACCATCTCGTGAGGAGATGGGAAACCTTCTGGAAGAATGCATCATGTTCTCCTTCAATAGGAAAAGGCGTGCTGCCTACGAGAACGAGGAATCGGGCACCAGGAGATTTCTCGGACGCAGAAGGAAGTCGAGCAGAGACGTCAGAGACGAATCTGACGAAGAGACCACAAACGCCTCATACGAAGCTCCAAAACGAAGAAGAACAACAACCCCACGCACCACAACTGAGGATAACAGTGGCGGCTGGAATGTCATTTTCCAGGTAATGTCATTACGGTGAAATAGTTTGATCATGTTTTGAAATAGTACTTGCAGAATCTCGGTAGTGAAGTTGGCTTTATCATGGCCAATCAATGTATGATAGAGGTTTGACATCTTTGATTGGCTTGATTTGGTTTGTCGCTGTGCTGTCATTTTTTTGGGCTAATTAGACCGGGACCTACAGTTTAAGTGGATTCCGAACCACTCCCAAATATCCATGCTACGGCCAGGATTCAAACATGAGGTCTGTGGTACCAAAGAGTTGAGTGGTAGCTAGTTGGCTATCAGGTCGTTTGACATTTAGAAGAAGCTTCAAACGATCGAAGCTAAAATTCATCTAATTAGACTAATGACAACTGTCATAGACGGGATGACTGCATGACTATTTTTCTAGTTATACCCCTTGTTTAATTTAGATATCACCTCCTTCTAGAATATAAAGTAATATCAATAAAGCGATATACAGAAATATTTACCAAAGCTAGTGATTTTGTGTCACATATTGTCTTATTTAGATAAAATTTAAAGTCTCTAAATTATTAAGAAAATTAATTAAAAAATACGAAAAAAAGCTTTTGAGGTCCAGTTGAATTTTCCTATGTCAAAACAACCACTCTCTATCCTTTAAATAAAAAAGTTACTACATCTCGATTCTTTTCACAAAATCGTATTTACAAGATTGGATTTTTGCTTTGGCTATTCTGAGTTCAAGGTTAGTGATCAAAATGTTTTAAAGAACAGATGTAAATCACATTATTTTTTACAACTGGATTTATACCAACAGACAGTATCCAACGTTGGCTATCTTAAATGCAATTATATATTTTTATTTCAGAAAATGCAAGTATAAAAACATCAATGAAAAGGAAAGGAAATGAAGTAAAAGTTTTCACTGAAATAGGCTCAACCTAACTCATAATTCCATCATTTCAGAAGATAAAAATAAAAATAAAAATTTGACGAAATAAAAATTTACGCATAGTGACCCTTACGGTGACAATTTAATTCCATTGAAAGTAGTTTTAACATAGTAGAAAAATTAAAATATAAAATACCATATGAACCAATGCTTTTATTTATGCTTTAAATGCTTTTATTTATTGGAACATTAACAGTGTGCTGTTGAAAGATGGCGATTATTAAACTAAAAGAACAAAAGCTGAAATTTTGCTATGAAAAATGACAGTTCTGGTTTAATTACATTATAAAAAAAAAATTAATGTTGTTGGCAACACTCCATTTATAAAAACTAATGGTTTCATGGGCATAAAAAAAATTAGACCCTTTAAAAATGATAGTTTTAAACATATAAGAACTACACATGTGCACAGAAATGTTTTTTATTCAGAGAGTAAGATTAACAAGTAATGAATTTAAAATTCTGTACGTGCATTGCAGGCACAAAGTGGTGTGGAGCCGGCGACGTCTCCAAGCACGACGACGACCTGGGATTCCACCAGGACACCGACAGATGCTGCAGGGCTCACGACAAGTGCGACGACATCATAGAAGGAGGGGGAACCAAGTACAACCTCACCAACAAATCCCCTTTCACAAAGTATTTCATTAAATTTATAACTCCCTTTATTGTAATTGATGAAAATTACTTTATTTTAACTGATGAAAATCACTTTCTTTAAAATGAAATGAGTAATCTATATTCATCGATATTTTCACGCAAACAGCAGGGTATTACGTAATGATGTGAAAGTTGATCTTTGAGAGATATTTTTTATAGTTATTATTTTTCAGTCTTTGCGGATTATTTTTCTTACTTTTTTTAACTAAAAAAGTTGAGCAAAATCATAAATGATGGAATCGATCTTGTGCAGATATGTCCAGTTTCGAATTCTTTGAAGGCGTCTGATGCAATTGCTGCTTACAGAAACGATGGCGATTATGACAGATTGTATGAGATTGTAGAATCGATAGTCGAACTTACTGATGGGAGTTTAACGTGTTTTTCTGCATGAAACATAAATGTAAAGTACTGCAATAATGCTTAGTTACCTTTTAGTTTTAGTTACCCCTAAAAGTTCTCTCTCGAAAAGCAATGCCCTCAATTCATCACCTTTGGTATAAATAAGCGAGACACAAACCTTACCAAAAAAATCTCTTGTTTCAATTATCTTTCTCTGTAGCTAAAAAAGAATATTAAATTCAAAAAATTCGCTTGTCTACAAGTCAGTTTCATAAATTAAAATTGGAAAAAAAATGGATTTCAAAGACCAGAGGATTGTCTACTGCCATGAAACTGGAAATCATTCGACAAATACCTACATCAAAAGATAAATGGCAATCATTGTAGAAGTAGGTAAAAATAAAAATGTGAAGAATATATATATATATATATATATATATATATATATATATATTTAAACAGAGGAATAGAAGAGGGAATGTTAAACCTATTTATGAGATGATGGATATTTGAGGTAAATTGCATACATTGCCGAATTAATTGCATACATTGCCGAAACCTTTTCTCTTTCTTCTAATCATGAGTTGTAATTCTTTGTCTATTTATAATAAACAAAATAAAAAGGGTAGTATGAAATAAAACTAACAACGAATTTTATCTACTGAAACTCGTAACATTTGATGTGTCTAATAAACAGAAACTAAGAAGTTATTTTAGAAAAGAAATATGAATAGTATTTTTTTGTTATAACCAGCACAATTTATAATTCAGAATAATTCGATGCAGAGTAGCTCTTTAATTATTAAACTTTAATCCATAAAATTCTCATGTCGTTATATTTCTAATTCTAATTCTTATATTCCTAATTCTAATTTTTATATTCTTAATTCTAATTCTTATATTCCTAATTCTATTCTAATATTTTAAAAAAGTATTTTAATTGACATGTGATTTGTAAGACATGTTGCAGTTGCAGCCTTAACAAAAGCTTTCTGAACTGCTTTTATACTTTGAATTTCTTGCTTCCAGGCTGATTTGCAAGTGCGACGACGACTTCTACGACTGTTTGAGCCGAGTGAACAGCGTCACTTCGAACACCATAGGGAACACGTACTTCAACGTTCTGAAGCGACCCTGCTACGAGCTGGGCTATCCCAAGTCTAAGAAGTGCAAGAAGTACAGGACGTAAGTGAAGCTGAAACCTAAAGGATAAATTTTATGATAATCAAATCTTTAAAGTATTTTATAGAAATTTGAAGTTATGCCCCAGTCGCCTACTTGTACCCAGTCGATAATGAGTAAGAGTTCTAGATTCCCGTTGGCGCTATGCTCTATCTTTGGAAAAAATAAATACAGATATCACAGAATTCTTACAGACAGACATCACATATTCTACATATTCATCACATATTCTACATATTCATCACATATTACAGACATCACATATGCTACTCAATGTTGCGATTGCAACACAATTGGGATATGTGGTTAAAGTTAAACCAAAGTTTTTTTCTATACATAACTCAAAAAGGAAGACACTGCCTTAGAAAATTCTCCTGGGAGGTATTTTGTCGCAACTTAAGGACATCGTATCATCTTAAGGACACGGTGACATACTGAAGTAGCAATGAGCGTTTTTAAGAAATCTACAACAGAGCCATGATTAACTGGTGTTGAAAAAAAAAAATAAATCTGTTAAAAGTAATTTATTGTTTTGTTCTCTGCTTGCTAGCGACTAGTTGGGTCAGTCTAGGCGGCTGGAAACACTACTTTTTCTTTATATTAATTTATTATATTACAATATTAACAATACCACATACACACGTGGCACCCTGTGACTCTTCCACAATATCAATCCTATGTAATACTTACACGCTCACACGCGCCTAGCGTTCTCCTCGTCGTCTCAAAATCTAACCGCATGCACTTACACCGCAGTTCACACAGTTAAGGCTCGTTCCCACCGAGGCGTGAGGCTTTGACCAATCACTAGCCTCCCCACGTTCGCCTGAAACCGGTTTGAAATCTACCACTTCGAGTTGACCAACATTCACCTCGAAGCGGAACTTCACTGAGCGTAGTGCTATTTCTGACGCTTCGCTGTGAGGGGGTCGAAAAATTTTTTTTGCCTGCTGCGTGAATCTTCAACGCTTCACGCCTCGGTGAGATCGAGCCTATAAGGTACCAGTTACAGTCACTTTATAGGTTCGTTACCAGTTGGTCACAGCGACGACCTCTCAAGACTATAATAATTAAACCTTATAGTTTAGAACTAAATCGCGTGAAATGTTTTACAGGTTTCTAAAACTGACTTGCTCCGAATACGAAGACGACACGTCGAAGGGGAAGTCCTACCAGTGGAGGAGCGCCAAGAAGTACAAGAAGCTGCCCTTCCCGGGGCCCCTCGACATCACCCTGCCCTTCTAGGCCGCCAAAAGAATGTCACATGCATCCTTATGCGGGCACCATTAGCATCTTCAGGTTTCATGTTCGTGTTTTTACGCAGTAGATATCTGTCCGGATTGAAAACATTTTCATTTGTTGCAGTCAGAATACAAGTGGCAAAATAAAATTTTTTGTACCAAAGCAATACGTAGACCTAGAGGCACATGCTAAACCAATCGATTGTTTAATATGTTTGTAAAACACGGCAAAAATTATGCTACAGAAGCAATGAGAAGAAACAGAGATATAATAAACTAATTTTTCTTACAAACAATGTAATAAAAATTAGTTTATTATATCTTTTTTTAAAAAAAAGTGTTATAAATTAAAATTAAATGCTTGTTAATGTATACTATACAAATGCTTAATTTACCATTTTGGAGAAGGTTTATAAAGCTGTGGAAGTTTTGGATGGAATTTGATTTTTGAAAATATCCAGTGTGCGCTTTATGCAAAAATTGTTGTCATTAAAATGAAATAGTGTCTGCATTGTATAAAGTAGTATGAATAAAGTTGTAGAATTACTTGTTCTGTTAGCAAATTGTGTCCTGTTTTTATTTCATTTGTGGTTTGTGGTTTATTAAATTCTTGAAAACTTAATAAACTTTTGTTCACTGTCGAACCAGAAAGTGAAACAAATAGCGTTAAAATAACTATGAATAAATCTATTCACTGTAAAAGCTCTTCGAATTTATTACAAAAGCAATTTCAAATTACTTGCAACAAAACACAAGTAAAACTTGTAGCTAACAAATAACCAGAACAGAACGAAATGTACACTCACTATAAATGAATAATCTAATCATATTGAATTTTTCTTGAATTCAAATTAAATAAGCATACTTTCTCGAAGACATGATAGAAAATCAACATCGCATAAACTTTCTTTTTAAATTTCTTTCTCATAAAAAAAAATTCCGTAATTAATTCAGGTATAATAAAATTGAATGAATTATATGAATAAAATTTTTTTTTGAAACAGCAAATCTGATTCAAGGGGATGCACACCAAATACTATTATTAATAATTATTCATTAAATATTTATTAGGAAACCTTCTTAATGACCCATAATCTGTTGGATAATTTTATATAAGGATATAATATATATATCATATAATTGAAATGCCAATTATAATGCTGAATCCCCTACATGAATCTTTTTTTTTTCAAATATAGTTGGGTTTCAGTACAATATAGTATATATTTCTTTTTACTGAAAACGAAAAGATGGATTGTTAGAATTACTACTGCGCCCACAAAGTAAGACCAATTATTATTGTTTTCAGTCTTTATTTATTCTTCCAATTTATTTCATCGCCTTCAAAGTAATCCCCTCCGGAATCAACGCACTTATGCCAACTTTCCTCAATGCATGCTAAAAAGTCATCGGCTGGGATGGCCTTCAAAACGCTCGCCTATTCACGTTGAATCTCTTCAATCGACTCAAAACTGTGTCCCCGGAGCGGTCTTTTGAGTTTAGGGAATAGCCAGAAGTCTCAAGGTGCTAAATAAGGTGAATACGGTAGTTGTGGAACGATATGGGTTTCATTTTTGGCAAAAAAGTCACGAAAAATCAATGCAGTGTAAGCTGACGCATAATCGTGATGCAAAAATCAAGAGTTATCTTTCCATAAATGAGGCCACTTTTTGCGAATAGCTTCACACAAACGACGTATAACACTCAAACAACATTCCTTGGTGACAGTTTGGCCCGCCAGAAGGAATTCATAATGCACCACACCACGGTGATCGAGGAAAACAGTCAACATGACCTTGATTTGTGAGCGACTAGGGCGGGCTCTTTTCGGTCTTGCTTCACCTTTGTCACGATATTCGCTTGATTGATCCGTTGCTTCTGAGTCGTAAGCATAAATCTAAAAGCATCATCTCCAGTTCTGATGCATTTCAACTGAGAGTCCTGAGAGTCAGAAAGCATTGTTTCACACACTTCAACGCGACGATGTTTTTCCAAAAAAGTGTTTTGGAAAAATCAGTGTTTTTGGTACCAATCAAGATTTGACGCGTTTCAGGCCCAAAATGGAATGGACCGATTCTTTTGAAATTCTAACATCCTCAGCAAGGTCTGTAATTGTAAATCGACGATTTGCAAGTACTAAATCTTTAATTTTTGGACGTGAGCTTCGTCGGTTGAGGGTCGACCAGAGGGCTCTTCGTCTTCAACGCGTTCTCTGCCTTCTTTGAACTGTTTATACCACTTGTAAACATTTCTTTCCGATACAGGAATGCTCACCGAATGTCTTCTGCAACATTCTATAAGTTTCTACTAATGAACACTAATGAATGTTTTGACGTCAAATTTCTCACGGATTTCAAAAAAAAAGTTAAGAAATTGAAAATTGGTCTTACTTTTTGGACGCAGTTTTAGACTCAAATTTGACGACATTTTTTTAAAAAAAAAAATTTAAACGCTAAAAATAATCAATTAAAATATTTATTGAATTGCATGGAAAACTACACTCAAGAGCCAAAACATTATGACCTCCCTACATTTTGCAATGAACTCGCCTGGATGACGTGGAAGGCACGTGATCAGGTGGAAGTGGTATTTAACTGGTATTAAGTGGTGGTATTAATCCATGTCAAGGCGGGTTGAAGCTGTGTTGCGCGCCAAAGGTGAGCCAACTCGTTATTGGCAGGTGGTCATAATGTTTTGGCTCTTGAGTGTGTGTATATATTGCATAAATATATGGAAAAACGAAAAAAACTTAAAGATGTCAAGTAATAATGAAACTCGTATACTGTAGAATGAATGTTGATGAAAAAAATTGTAAAACCTCATAAAGAATGGTCAACCCATTCTAGTTTTCATATTTTGGAATGTTCTTTTATAATCAGTATTTACGTCTAATTCGTATTTGATAAATTGATCTTATTGGAACATATATAATTAAATTTAATTTAAAACTTTGAAATAAAATTCGAATGCTACGGATTTGTTTTATTCATAATTAAATTATAATCTATTACTGCAGCTAATTTTTAATTTGACGGGCAATATGTTCTGTGGTTACATGTAAAAGGACTTAAAATGTATAAACTGGTAATATATAACATACCATTTGTGGACAATTGTGGTAATATTATGGTAATATGGTAATATTGTGGTAATATATGATATACCACAATATTTCTGACCTTAGTTGAAGGGCAAATCAACGGGAAATGATGAAATGAGCGGCAAATTGAAGAATTCTCATAACTGGGCAAATTTATGCAAGAATAGAATGCATAGAGTGGTATAGAATGGAATAGGAATAGCATAGAATGATAATTAGTTGAAAATTGACAATACAATAAAAAATTATTTTACTATTTATTCAAAATAAACGAATTTTGTAAAAAAAAAAAAAAAAAAATTAGAAATTAGAAATATTTTATTCTGCTACTTAACACTAAATTCACCAAGTGGTCAAATTACATCATTATAAATCACAAATTTAACGCCGAAATAATCATTTGCTGTTAAAATAATAATAATAATTATTTATTAAATTTATTGTAAGTTATAAATTTACTGTTATGAATTACTTATTAAAGCGGTTACAGCGGTTATTACTTATTACTTAGCAGTAAATAAAAACGATTTTTCACGATTATTTTATGTATTTTTTTTAATTAACGACTGGTAAATTTTAAATGATTGTTTAAAAATAAGTTAACATTTATCATATTTTATCATATATAGAATGACTTTAATTAAATACGACATTTAAGGTAATTACTTTATTTCAATTAGTTTTTGCAATACATTTTAGGGTTAATTTATTTATTCAACCTTAAGTAACATGACGGTCAAATATAAAAAAATTTTAATCGCATTATTAAGATTAAATTGGGGCATTTTTAGTGATAATACATTTTAAATTATATGGATAATTCTTAATCTGGAAGGGGAGACATATGTTTGAAAGCGTTTTGTAGTATTTTTATCGTAAAAATTATGGTATTTGCTTATATATTTTTGGCTTTTTAAAAAGAAAAGAAAAATTTCCAATCGAAAATTAATTCATAATTGCCAATTATTACATTTATTACGAATTTTTAGAAAAGTAATACTCGTTATATTACAAATTTCTGTTAGTATCTTATATTCAAGTAGTTTAAGTACAATCAATAGGCAACTCATATCATAGAGAGAAAAGTGAATAAGCTTTTAAGATTATATTATAAATTTTTTTCTGTACGCACAAACGATGACTTGAATATTTACTAAATAACTCATGAATATAAAATACAAGAATATCAGATGTTTGGAAATCCAATATAACCACGATTTTGAATCACGGTATGTGGCAGTGAAAATGCGACAACACGAACTCGCGCTTAGAAAAGGATGAGATTCAGCAGAGAGAAAGTGACACTATAGAAAGTAAGTGATACTAATTGCAATAAAATACAGCATTACAGTGAACGACAACATCGGGTGATCAGTAGATAGGTTGTAGGATTACTATACTGAGACTCAGTCAACGTCATTTTGACCTGCAGTGTGGTCCATTCTCTGCCAACCATTCGTTACAATTCGTCCTCCGAGAATGGTGATGGTGCAAATACATATAAATGATGATAAATCGTTTGCCAGATGTGTCCGATGGATTAGAGTACAGGTTTACAAGGTACCATGGAAGAACCTGTGTACTATACAAGACTGTTATGCCGTGCGTAGAGTGTAGTAAACATCAGGTTATCAGGTTGTAGGACAGCGATACTGAGACCAGTCAAGGTATACATTTTGACCTGAAGTATGGACGACCATTCGCTGCCAACCATTCGTTACAAGTCGTCCTCCGAGAATGGTGAGGGTGGCAATGCGCATAAATGAGGATGAATCGTTTGCCAGATATATTCCATGGGTGGTTGAACAGTTCTTCCCTAGATAATTAAGGTATTCATGGAAAAATCTGTGTACCATACATAACTTGTTGATCGGCGCGTGAAGTGTGGTCAGGTATGGCGTAGGAACTTCTTGACAGAAGTATAAGCACATGACGTTGACCTGTCATAGTATAGCCAAAATGGACCAGCTCTGGCCGGTTATAATAGGTTAGGGGGTTCATAATCATAATGTAGTCAAATCATATTGTAGGATGTTTTATTGGTTTGCTCGGAATTGACTTGCCACCAAATCGACTCCAGAATCGTAGTGGAGATTGTCGTAACTGAAACAGAAACTGACTCTTCAGAGAACCTTGTACAATTGTAGCCCTGTAAATTGGAAACGGAGGCAACAGTGCTATTTGTCTATGACAATCTTCTTAAAGGGCGAGGGAAAATAGCCGGCATCTTATCGATGCATAATGGTCCTGTTCGACAAGGGAACATCATGGTACGCTGCAACAGGTTGACGGATGTAATTGCCTTGCCGTTTCCGCTTGCAGAAAATCCAAGCATGATGTCGTCTCTCTGGTCTCACCGACACTCCTTGAAGGTGACACAATCCTTTCCTGATTTGACACCATTTTCTTTACAGTTGGCACAACATGGGCGCTTGTAGGTGTCCAACCTGTCCTTCTGATCCTTGACCAACCTGTCCTTCTGAGTCAAATAAATCATTTGTCTGCTGCAACTAAACTATCTTACTCGATGGTGGCATGGCATCTGTGCTATGATACATTTCTTTTGTGACTGTAAAAACTTGGTCAACATATTTCCCTCGCCTATAGAATATTGAAGAGGAATCGACAAATTCCTTCCCGCAACAGAAGAAGAGGAATCTGACTTCCTGCTTTTATATTCTACTCATCGTGTGCGAGAATACTATAAAAGAAATAGGTATACGCATTTCGAATCATTTACACAACTTGGTGAGTCGCGTCTATCCCTGCGATTTACATCTGTTTCTGCCTACTCTACTTATGTGTTATGTATTGTATCATTTGGATCTGAGCTTAGACGTCATTTTTATGAACTTTCATATCTTAGATGTTATCAACTTAATTGCCAAAGGACCAAAATGTTTCTTTAAAAAAGTTTTTAGGCACATTTTTATTAGATAATTATCAGTTATTAGCGTGAATTGACGCTTTTTTTTTTTTATCAAATAACTGAAACTCGAGAAAATAAAATTGCCACAACAAATTTCGTAAAATGTCTCTTTATCTGTTTGCTAGTTTGTTGTGATCAAATTAACAATATTTGCTTCGCAGTTATATTTAATTAATCAGTAATAATTGAATTTAAATTTGGAAATGCTGCAATGCCGTATCTTTATAAACAGCATCTTCCCAACAATTTTTTGTGTTTAATATTTCAGACATTGGAGGCACATATCGAACTTGTTGCTGAGGCATGATGGGGTTTCTAGCCAGCATTCTTGTGTTTGAGGTGATCTGCTGTGTTCCAGCGCACTTTTCTCAGTTGACAGAAAAGGTATTTTGTCCTGCAGGATCCTAACTCCGAGGACAACAGGACAGTCGTGGTGGTCACGTGGACAAACGACGAAGGACAAAGATGCGAATTCTTCTCTGATGAGTGAGTATTTTGTCAAATAAAAATTGTTTCCAGTTAGTCGTACTGTTTTATTTCCGAGGTGTTAACAATATTATAGAAATACTTTGAAAGAATACCCAGAAAAGAAACAATTATATTTCTATAAACTTTATTTCTACACTTGGCTTATCGTGTAATGAAATATCTCTACATTTCATGATGCATACTGTTTTCAGTGAAGATCAATTATTAGGCCGAAGAATATTATTTTTTATTTAACGAGTCATAGTAGCTTTAAATACATCAAATTAAGTGAGCTGTAAAATCATCCAAAGTATTTATAGTTGGCTGGCTTAATTCTTATGGCAATAGTTCTTTGGAGGAAATATTGAAATATTAAGCACAGGGTAATATAAGAACTATTCTATCGATTCGTGATACTTAAGTTTATAAATAAAAGGATAAAATATAATCTTTAAAAATATTATTTAAAATTAAATTTAAGAATGAATTAATTTTTCAAAATCAAACTGAGCTCGACTAAAGAATGTTTATTAAAGCTGTAGTTTACAAAACATACATACAATTTTTATTCGTCGACTATTTCATGGTTGTTTTCCTTAATAACTAATACTTAACAAGAAATTTTCATACTTTATTTTAATATTATATTAATAATAATTCTTATTTATATAAAACAAAATAGAGTTATTTATAATCCTAATCCCCCTATTAGATATTTTTTATGTAATGCCTAATATACCTATTATTCAAAAGAAATTTTTAACGTTCTTGTAACATTTTCTATGTGTCTTTGCTTTTATATACAACTGTTTTTTTTATTTTACTTAGTTAAGGTTTTTAATTAATAAAATTACAAAACTGTTATACTTAATGCACAAAAAAGAGGAAGTGTTATTTTAAATGAAAATCATTAATCTGCAAGGAACTGAATTCATTTTTGCCTTTTTTTCAATTCCTTCTATTGACTCACACTATATATATCTTGTTCAAATTTTCAATCGTTCATAAAATACATTTTATTCATCCAATCAAGTTCAAATACATTTTTTTGAACTTGTAGTGGATGACACTGGATATTAGAACAGTTTTTTCAAATATTAATTCAGCAATTAAATTTAATTAATTAATTTTTTTTTTTTTAGATTTAAGTTGTATGTGTCTACCAATAGATGGCGCCAGATAAACTCAAAAAAAAAAAAAAATGAATGAAAATTATTTATAAAGGGCTTTCTGCAATAGAGTGAAAAAAAAAAAAAAAGTAGGAATTGACATTAATTTTTTTTTTTTTTATATATTACTTGTTTACAGACAACTGACGGAAGAAGTGAGAAAAATCTCCAAAGACCAACTCCTGCTAAAACCATCTCGTGAGGAGATGGGGAACCTTCTGGAAGAATGCACCATGTTCTCCTTCAACGGGAAAAGGCATGACGCTCCAGAACGAATAACAACAACCCCACGCACCACAACTGAGGATAACAGTGGCGGCTGGAATGTCATTTTTCCAGGTAATGCCATCACGGTAAAATAGTTTTATCCTATTTTGTAATAGTACTTGCAGCATCTCGGTAGTGAAGTTGGCTTTATCAGGGCCAATCAATGCATGCTAGAGATTGGACATCTTAGAAGAAGATTCACGTCCGAAACCAGAATTCATCTAATTAGACTAATGATAACTACTTTAACATAACACTGTTATAGTCGGGATGCTGCATGACTATTTTTCTTGTTATACCCCTTTCGTTATTTAGATATCCCCTCCTTATAGAATATAAAGTAATATCAATAAAGCGTTATACAGAAATATTTACCAAAGCTAGTGATTTTGTGACATATATTGTCTTTTCCAACAGATAGAATTTAAAGTGGCTAAATTAATAATGATAAATAGTTAAATAATTAATAATATGCGGACCATTTCCACCCCTACATGCGAATTATTTTTCCTCTGAATGATGGCATCTACCAGCAGGACAATGCGAGGTGTCATACAGCTCGCAGTGTATGTGCGTGGTTCGAAGAGCACCAGGATGAGTTTACCGTACTCCCCTGGCCAGTAAACTCCCAGATTTAAACCCAATCGAGAATCTGTGGAACCACCTCTATCGGGTTATTCGCGCCATGGATCCTCAGCCGCGTAATCCTGGAGCTGGCCACGGCACTGGAGTCGGCATGGCTCAACATCCCAGCGAACACCTTCAGAAACCCTAATTGGCTCTCTTCCTGCACGTCTCGCAGCGAGCAGCTCTGCCAAAGATGGTTATTCTGGCTTTTGGCAGGTGGTCACATTAATGTGACTGGACTGTGTATATAAACTAATGATTCTGTATGTACATTCCAGGCACAAAGTGGTGTGGAGCCGGCAACATTGCCAAAGACGACGACGACCTGGGATTCCTCCAGGACACCGACAGATGCTGCAGGGCTCACGACAAGTGCGACGACATCATAGAAGGAGAGGGAACCAAGTACAACCTCACCAACAACTCGCCTTTCACAAAGTATTTCATGCGTTATTTAATTTATGAAATTAACGCTCTTTCTTTTTTAATTCATTTGCAAATGAAATTAGTAATCGATATTCGTTGATATATCCACGCAAACCGTATGGCAGAACTAGTGATGTGAAGGTTAATCTTTGCGAGTTTTTATTATTATTATTATTATTTTTCAGTTTTTGCGGATTTTTTGTCTTACTTTTAACTAAAAAGTTGATAAAAATCATAAATAATGAAACCGATCCTGTGCAGGTTCCAATTCTCTAACGGCATCTGATGCAATTGCTGCTTTCAGAAACGATGATACTCGATGGCGATTATGACAAATTGTATAAGCGTGTCGGATCGACAGACGGGGCTTCCCGATATGAGTTTCTCGTGTTTTATCTCACAAGAAACGTAAAATACCAAGTACTGCAATAATGCTCAGTTACCCCTATAAATTCTCTCGAAAAGCAATGCCTGCATCACCTTCGATATAAATAAGCAAGACACCAAACAATTCGGTTGTTTTAATTATCTTACAAAAACTTTACTTACTTTACCAACTTTAAAATACTTGCAAAAACAATATTAAATTCAAAAATTCACGTGTCCACATAACAGTATCTTAAAATAAAATTGAAAAAAATTGATTTCAAAGACCAGAGGATTGTCTACAGCCCTGAAATAGGAAATCATTAGACAATTATCAATTATCTACATGAAAAGGTAAACGTAGATCAAAATGAAAATGTACGATCATAAAAGTACAGCTTGAAGAGCAAACCATCAATGAAATCACCAAAAACTCCATTATATACATATAGATAGATAGATATAGAAATATTAAAACAGAAGAATAGAACTACAAGCAAGGGTAGTATCAAATAAAATCAACAAATAATTTTATCTACTGAGATAACATTTAGCGTGTCTTATGAACAGAAACTCAGAAGTTATTTTTAGAAAAGACATATAAATAGTATTTTTATTATAATTAGCACAATTTAGAGTGGTTTTCTCTTTAATTAAGTTTTTAATCCATAAAATTCTTATAGTGTGCCAATGTCCTTCAATGTTTTATAAAGTATTTTAATTGACATGTCATTTGTAAAGTATTGAAGCATTCTAAAAAAAAAAAATGTTGCAGTTGCAATCTTTAACGAAAGCTTTTTGAGCTGCTTTCTAATTTTGAATGTCTTGCTTCCAGACTGATCTGCAAATGCGATGACGACTTCCATGACTGTTTGAGCCGAGTGAACACCGTGACTTCGAACACCATAGGGAACACGTACTTCAACGTTCTGAAGCGAACCTGCTACGAGCTGGGCTATCCCAAGTCCAAGAAATGCAAGAAGTACAGGACGTAAGTGAAGCTAAAGAAACCTTAAAATAGATTCGTGCCAAATCGCCAAATATGCCATAGGGGATTGCATAAAAAATGATTCTCTGCATACGCACTACTTTTGATTTTAAGTCAAACCGTAAATATTTTAAAAATATAATTATAAAAGAAAATTAGAATTTACATTATAAATTAATCAGAATTAATTTAAATTTAATGATAATAATTTATTAAATTAAAATTGTTTATTTAATTTTATAAATTAATGTGAATTAATCCCTAGGGAAGACTTCTGAAGGAATCTACTGAAAATAACAACTTCAGTATAACAAAATTTTATTGTAATAATGGGTAATAGTTATAGATTTCCGCTGGTGATATGCTCTATGTTTGGAAAAATAAATACAGACATCACAGAATTCTTACAGACAGACATGACAAATTCTACATATTCTATTCAATGTTGCGATTGTGACACAATTGGGAAATGCGGTTAAAGTTAAACGAAGGTTTTTCTATACATAACTCAAAAGTAAGACACTGCCTCAGAAAATTCTCCTGGGAGGTATTACTGTCGCAACTTAAAAGGGCATCGTATCATCTTAAGGACACGGTGACATACTGAAGTAGCAATGCGCGTTTTAAAGAAATCTACAATAGATTCATGAGCCATTCTTCCGTGGTGTTGAAAAAAAAAAACAAGTAACATAAAAAAAAAAAAATTTAAGTCAATACTATATTACAGAAAGTCACTATATTACAGAATATAGTCAGAATAGGCGCTATATTACAGTCATTATATTATTTATTCACTATATTACAGAAAGTCCTTTATAAATAATTTTCATTCAATTTTTTAAGTTTATCGGGCGCCATCTATTGGTAGATATATGCAACTTAAATCTAAAAAAACTAAAATTAATTAATTAAATTTAATGAATGAATTAATATTTGAAAAAAAAAACTGTATTAACATCAAGTATCATCCACTACAAGTTCAAAAAAAATGTATCTGAACTTGAGTGGATGAATAAGAAGTGTTTTATGAACGATTGAAAAGTTGAACAAGATATATATAGGGAGAGTGTGAGCTAATAGAAGGAATTGAATTAATCTGTTAAAGTGATTTATTGTTCAGAACTAAATTGCGTGAAATGTTTTTGCAGGTTTCTGAAGCTGACCTGCGCCGAATACGAAGACGACACGTCGAAGGGGGAAGTCCTACCGGTGGAGGAGCGCCAAGAAGTACAAGAAGCTGCCCTTCCCGGGGCCCTCGACGTCACCCTGCCCTTCTGAGCCCCCAAAAGAACGTCCAATGCATTCCATGCGTGCAACATCAGCATCTTCAGGAATCATGTTTGTGTTTTATGCAGTAGATATCTGTCCGGATTGAAAACGTTTTCATTTGTTGCAGTAGCAATACAAGTAGCAAATTTAAATTTTTAATAAAGCAATTCGTAGACCTAGATGCACATGCTAAAACCATAGATTGTTTAATATGTTCGGTTTTAGAAGTAAAACAAGGCACGAAATTGAGGCACAAATGGTTAATTAAGCATTTTGGAGGAGGTTTATAAAGGTGTGGAAGTCTTTGTTGGAATTTGAACTATTCGAATGATTTTTGAAATTACCCAGCGAGTGCTTTATGTAAAAATTGTTGCCATTAAAATGAAATAGTGTGTATATTGTATAAATTAGTATGAATAAAGTAATAGAATTACTTGTTCTATTAGCAAATTGTGTCCTATTTTTATTTCATTTTCGTATATGCGTTTTATTAATTTCTTCAAAATTAATAACTGTTCACTGATCTCGAATCAGAATCTAGTTAAGCTTTAAAATAACTATGAATAAATCTATTTACTTTAAAAGTTCTTCGAATTTACAAAAGCAATTGCAGATTACTTGGAACAAACAGAAGTAAAGCTTGTAGCTAACAAATAACCACAACATTACGAAAGGTACACTCACTATAAATGAATAATCTAATAATATTGAATTTTTCTTGAATTCAAATTCGGACAAGCATACTTTCTCTGAAACATGATAGAAAATAAGCATTGCATAATTGAATGGATTATATGTATAAAATAAATTTTTTGAAACCATAAATCTGATTGAATGAGATGTACCCTAAATACCATTTTTATAGGAAACCTTCATAATGACCCATAATTTGCTGGATAATTTTAATCCCAAACTCTAATATATGTAGGGATATAATATACTACTGTGTCCAAAAAAGTAAGGTTAGATGAGGTGTTAAAGCATTGCGACACAATATCGAAAGTAAGCGTTAGTTTGTATGATTCGGAATGGCGATAGAATTTTTACTATAGAAATGGCGATAGAAATTTGACTTCTTTTTCAAAACATTCGTTGTTTCAAAATTTAAATTTTGTCTTCAACATACGACTATGACCAAAAAGTAAGATCAATTTTCAATTTAAAATTGCCGGGCAAAATTGCTGACACTGTCCTTGACATCTGTGTGAAATTGGATGTTAAAATATTCATTAGTGTTTGAGTTACGCTTGGCTTTTGCGAGACGCTAAAATGATTCCGGCGATTTTCTTAAATGTCTGAATTCATTGAGCAAAGAGCTTGCATTCAATTATGTTTTATGGAATAGTATAGAATGTTGCAGAAGGCATTCGGTGAGAATCCCAGAAAAGAGAATATCAGAAAGAAATGTTTAGAAGTGGTATAAACAGTTCAAAGAAGGCAGAAAATGCGTTGAAGACGAAGAGCTAACCTCAACCGACGAAGCTCCCGTCCAAAAAAATTAAAGATTTGGTTCTTGCAAACCGTCGATTTACAATAAGAGACCTTGCTGATGATGTTGGAATTTCAAAAGGATAGGTCAATTCCATTTTGGGCCTCAAGCGCGTCCAATCTCGATTGGTACCGAAACACTGAATGCGCCAGCTCACAATGCATTGATTCGTCGTGACTTTTTGTCAAAAATTTTCTGGTTTTTCTGCCTTTAACACACGCAACTTTTAATCCGATGACACACTCGTATATTCAAGAAAATCTTTTTTAGGGATTTAAATGAGTTGTTTGATAACAATATCGTATTCGCGTGCGTAGACAAGCTGTTGCTTTATCCCCTTTGACTTAACCAAAGTTGATTTCTCGCTACCATAGCAATTCCACGAATTCCAGAAAATACAACTGGAACTTCCCATCGAAATCTGAGCCCACCAGAAGGACCTTCTAAGATTTATCCCCTTCATAGAAACAAAAACTTTCGGTTGAGTTTTCTAATCGAATTCGGAAAAAATCCAAAATGATAGCCCGCCAGACTGCTCCAGCCCAAGTGAATTTTATTTATATACTGAATAAATATGCATACAAGTGATATAAAATATTATTTTTTTCTAATTTTTCTTTTAAAATACTAATATTTGAAAGTTTTTAAACATACCATGGAACAGTGAAATCGTACGCAGCTAGTGTGTAGGGGGTTGATTTGAATACTACTGTGCCCAAAAAGTAAGACCAATTAAAAGTAAAACCAAAAATCACGAAGAATCCACGCAATGTGAGCTGCCACATTCAGTGTTTTCGGCACCAATCGAGATATGACGCGTTTGAGGCTCAAAATGGAATTGACCGATCCTTTTGAAAATCCAACATCGTCAGCAAGGTCTCTAATTGTAAATCGACGATTTGCAAGCACCCAATTTTTTTTTTGGACGGAGCTTTGTCGGTTGAGGTGGAGGGTCGACCGGAGGGCCTTCGTCTTCAACGCGTTCTCTGCCTTCTTTGAGCTGTTTATACCACTTGTAAGAATTTCTTTCCGATATAGGAATGCTCACTGAATGCCTTCTCCAACATTCTATACGTTTCCGCAAACAAAATGGAATGCAAGTTCTTTGCTCAATTCATTCAGACATTTCAAAATTGCCCGAATCAGTTTTAAGCGTCTCACAAAGCCAAGCGTCACTCAAACACTAATGAATATTTTGACATCAAATTTCACACAGATGTCAAGGACAGTGCCAGCAACCTAAAAAGAAGAAAAAATTGAAATTCCATAATCCCTGGGAATTTTAAATTGAAAATGGGTCTTACCTTTTGGACACAGTAGTATGTTGCGTGTGTGCATGCGTATTATATAGTTTTAGATTTTGTGTGTGTGTGTGCACTGTCAAGTTACAGTAAATACATGTAGTACAATGCTTAAAGGCTCCTATTTAATCGTTAAATTTAGATTTAAAGTTTCAAAATAATTATAACACTCGCTCATAAAGTTGCATAAGCAAATAATGAATCAAAATTTAAATTTCCTTTTTTCATATTGCCCTGGCAAGGACAACAGTGCATTGTTGACATAACTCTATCGAGGATTACAGTATATGCGTCAAAATCAAAGTCATTTTTTTATCATAAGAATAAATACGCTGCAATTTTTTTTTCTCACGTTTACCTCCTTTATGATAATGAAATATGAGATTCCTTTTTGCTTCAGTTTTTGCATAAATAAATATTCAACAATTTTCGCGCTTTCATATTTGTTGGTTATGCTAATAAATGGCAATTTATATTTCTACGAAACACAATGCCAACCTATTTATCAGATGGGTACGACTGCTGGAGTGTAAAGGTTAATCTTCTTTATGTTAATGTGATGACCTCAAGACTCGTGCGATCTTTACAGTTGGTCGTCATAAAAAAGAAAAACAGACCCCAGAATGCATTCGTACACGGTGAGATTAAGACCTTTCGGTTCAATCCAATATTAATCTAGTTTTTATACCCAATAAAAGTCAAAAATCGTATCACGCGCAGTTAATTAATTGTCTTAAGACAAAGAAAAAGGCATTTGTGAGTATATTTCTGTAACAAAGCTATAAATGCCTTTTTTCCTTCTTCTTTTGTCTTAAGTATGTCGTAGATGAAATAGTTTCGCACCTCACAGTAATTTATGCACGAAAACAACTAGAAAAGAGAGTTCGCGGATTTCGCTGTTCTTTTGGACATCAGACATTCTATGGGACGTGACGGTAAGTACGATTCAGATCTGTTTTGTGTAAGAATAGATTTTATTACATAATCTCTCTTCAGTTGCATAAGGTTCTAATATTAGTCAGCCATTCTGAATAAAAAAAGATATAAAACGATAAAAAAGACTATCAAAAGATATAAAATGGTTTTAAATAATTTAACTTCAACTGGAATAAATTTAGTGAGTAAAGAAAAATGAATTTTTTTTGTTTGATTGCATTTTGTTTACCTTATACAGGCAGCTGCCTAAGAATACTGTACTTCGAAGCATAGAAGAATTAAAAAGAGATAAAAGATAAAAAGAGATATATAAAAATGACTTTAAATAATTTAACTTCAACGAGAATAAATTTCTGGAAAGGAAAAAATGATTTTTTTTGTTTTATTTCGTTTTGTATTATTTTATACCCTAAGAACATTTTAATTCAAAGCAATGGAGAATTTTTAATTTATCTTTTCAGCAAAACGCTCGTGACTGAAAAAAAAAATGTAAACTAATATTTTCTATAAAACGACGACGCTTTGTGCCTGTTATTAATCGCACACAAACATCTTCAATTCAAATTTCTTCATTTATAAACTCATTACATTCCAATATTATTCATGAGAGAATTTTTTGTTGCCACATGCCACTTTCAAAACTTAGGATCGTTTTCTTTGATCTTAAATTTTTCGATAGCAAACTAGAAATAACCTATTTATATATATATATATATATGTGTGTGTGTGTTCTGGCTATATATATATATATATATGGGTGAGTGTAGTCATTGAGGATTCATGCGCGTTAGCCAATAAGCAATTTTCATAAATTTAGGACCTTTAGGACCATTCTTCGTAGAAGTAGCTTGTAGGACATTTGCCATAATGAATTTAGGTATTTTTATCATCATCTTTTTAAAATGCAATAGGCCTCCTCTAATTTGACACTTCTTCTAGTCCGATATAAGTAACTAGGATTAAGTTATTTCTTGAATATGATTTTCTCCACTTTGAAACCTTAAGTCCCGTGCTTATTTTCTGACGTCCAGTACATTATCTCTTTAGCTTGGCGACGACTCAAAATAAAAGCTTGCTAATCAGCTATGGTTAGGTTAGGTACATACTTATGCAGTCCAGTAACAAATTATTAAAGGCACCCCGTTTTATCGCCATTTATTATTAATTAAAGGTAATGTATATAAAATAAAACAGTTCTTCTTATTCAGATTGATCTATTCACGTTGTCATGTTAATGCTTCATGGTGGAAAAACACAAGACGTGTTTGGCAATCCTACCTCTGATCGACCCTCCCTCGATCCCTCCTCTGAGGCCTTTTACAAAAGCTATCAGGACTGTTAATACAGCCAAAACTCGCCATTTTGTTGAGCACAAAGTAAGCGAAACAAAAACCACGAGGGAAGAGAATGACTGCAATCAGTCTATCCACTAACGACAGCGCCATCTGGTAAATATATATATCCTTGATCGTGTTATTAGTAAGCTACCCAGAGCCGAAAAACATTGATATCAACGTTAATCTTTGATTCAAGCAAATAGTTTATATAATAGAGCCTTGATGTTTTTCATTAAATATTTCCGATTTATAGTACATCTATAGAATAAAGATGCTTTTTTTGCCAGATAGCGGTACGTGTTGTGATGATTTAATGGCAATGTTTGAGTTCCACAGGCAAACAAAATTATAAAGAAGGCCCCAAATTATGAATTATTAATTAATTATTCCAGATAAGAATCATCAACATTAATTTTCAAGTAAATTATTACTTCCTTCAACAACGACAACAACAAAAAAACACCTTTTATACCTTAACCTTAAATTCCAAAGAGCTATTAAAATCTCTGCACTGCATGAAAAATCCATAAAACTCGAACTGATAGCGAATATCAATCTCAGCGTGAGAAAAGTCAGCTGAGAATCCTTGATTGATATCGAAGTTCTTTAAGTAATCGAATTGTCGACGTCATTCAGGTGATAGGACTTGATCTCTTTTCTCAATGTCGCGCGATGCCTTTATTGTTAGTTAAGCTTTTTTTGTCAACTATTAGAAACAGATATGTCCAGTGCATGCCATAATGTTAAACCTTATAATATATTTTAATACACTGTTATGATTTCGACATATTTTTTTTTTTTGCTCTATAGTCAAACATAAGTGGAATCAGGTGAAGGATTTATAAATTTAAGCCATGCATAGAAGAGATCATAGTTCGTCATTTAATCACAACTAATACTTGACCTATGAGTATGTATGTAAGCTATTATAAAAATTCGAATTGATTTTCTTAATAGTATTGAAGACTTTAATACTTTTTATAACTTCAAATTATATGGATATCAATTTACTTGTAAATAGTTTTAATTAAGAAAGTAAGTCACGTGTTATTAAATAAATGATATAAACAATCTTGCTGATAATGATTTTAAATAATCTCCATAATGATATTAATTTTCTACAATTTCAAAGACTTGATTTCTTTGTATACAAGTTTTGTTAAAAAAGTAATTGCGATGTAAATATTAGATTATTATTTCAAATTATGAACTGCAATTTTAAATAATGTGTTGGCTGCGATTTTTATTTATAATAGGTGTGTAAAGAGTAAATTTGTTAAGTAGATACTTTATTTGGTTATTAATTTCATCTATACAAAAATGGCAAATATTATGTCTTTAGACGAAAACAAAAAATATATTTTCTATATTAAAAAATATGAGTTTCTATAACAGAAATATTGTAAAAAAATTAGGCTTACTTTCGTGCACTTTCTATTTTTATAACTTCAAAAAAAAAAGGCTTACTCTCCTATGAGCATGCCATGATGAAAATTTCTAATAAATTTGTTTTAATTACAGAATATATGGTTAATTATATAATTCTGTTAAATATTCTGAAATGTTATGACAAATTGGCATGTCATATGCCAGAAAAAAAAAAAAAAATTTCTATATTAAACTCATATTTAGATACTTAAAACTTTAATTTTAAGAAAAAAATCCAAAACATTTTGAACTGTTTAAAGTAGTTATACTTACTTATGGATTTACTTCTCATACGGTTCCTATTTCTATAATTTTGGGAAAAAAAGTTTTTAGTATGTCACGATAAAAAAAAAAAAAAAAAAAAAAAATTGTCGTCGAAATAATGTTGATGATTAACCCCAATAAATTCATTGACTTATTTCATTTATTCATTGTTGCGAAATTTAAAAATATTTCATCACTTACAAAATAATGCAAATGTTACGTAAATCCTAACTCTTAAGCAAGATAAAAAGATATTTTGTGTATTTAATTCATATTAAGTTGCATAATTATCAATATTAGAAATTAAACAAAAAACATTTTGAACAATTTGATTATTTTAATGTATTTTATTTTACCTATTGCATTGCAGTAAAAATAAAATAATAAACTTATGATTCATTCATCTATTTATTTTCTGATGAACAATCTGCTTTTCGCTTGGATTTGATATCTAATAAATTCCATGCATTATAAGTTTAAAAAATTAAATAGTTATATTTTACAAAGCATTGATTAATCACACAACTATTTTTTTGTTTGTATTTCTTTTTTCAAACATAAAGGGTGAATATAATTACCGTATACCGAAGTACTAATTGCATATAAATGCAATGTACAGGGTGATTATAATTAAAGTACCACTTTCAAAATGCTGTAATACAAGAACCACTCGTCACAATGATTTCAAATTTGAACTGAAGATAGTTGAAGAAGAGGGAAGCGGTACGTCATCAAAAATGTTCCAAAGTGTATTAATAGAGGTCGCTGTAAGCTGCATAAAGAAAGTGAATTCGGCTGCCAGTGATATTTTGAATCGAAATTACAACGTATTTGGCATTAGTTATACATTAAACCAACTGTAGTGTTCACTGTGCTAGATGGTTTCAGTTTTTCGAGGGAAAAAGTACTTCCAAGTCATTCAACAATTGTGACACTGCTAGTGGAAAGCTCATCCACCACGGCAAAGTCATACCAAATTGGATGGCAAAAATCGGTGGAACCTTTTTTTTTTTTATGCCATACCGTTTCCCCCTTCTTCAAGCATCTTCAGTCCAAATTTGAACTCATTATGAAGAAAATGGTTCTTTTTTTATAGCATTTTGAAAATGGGAGTTTAATTATAATCACCCTGTATATTGTTGTTCAAAAATCTCCTGATTCAATAATGAATTTCCCTAATATCAAGTAAAGTGACAAGTAAAATATTCTGAATCGTTGGTTAAAAATTAATTCATTCAATCGAAATTATAATTTTTCTTTCATTGGATTTGTTTGAAGCAAACTGCACCTTCCAGACAGTATGTATTCAAAAGTATGCATTATATGAGTCAATTATTATCCTAAATATGATCACTCATGTTCTAATTGAATATTATCTTTTTCTTGCTTTAGAACATCGATGAAAATAAAGCTATGCAGATGTTAGTCCTGTTTATCTTTTTTTTTTTTTGTGTACCACTGCAATCAATTGATTGCTCCGTGGACGGAGAGGAGATTTATTTTCTGCAAGACGTCCACTTTCAGAACGAAAGCGCACTGCTGGTCAGACGCATCGGTGAGAAGGGTGACTTCGTATCGGACATTTACACCGACAAGTGAGTACACACTGCATAAATGCATTCGAAAATATTAAATATCAATTAATATAACCGATAATTATAACAATTTGTAAGTTTTATGTTAGGGGTGGTAAACCCAAATTATCTTGCAGGCCACTTTGGAAATACATCATAACTCCCCTGGCCGCATGTAAAATGATATATCCCCATATTAGATTTAGATTAACTATAGACCCACTAATTATTCTGCGAACTCATAACTGTAAATTCATAAAACAGGCAATATTTGTCCTATATTCGCAGGAATATTATTTTAAAATCAAAGTTAATTTTTCTCGTAATTTTAACAATTAATTTTTGAATATAGGGATGCACAATACTACATTTTTAATACATTGGTTTTTACCACTTTGGCCATTATAAAATATATATATTTTATAAAAGTGGGATAAATACCACAGGCTAGAAAAATTGTTCAAGGCATGAATGTGACCCGTGGGCTCACGTGTTGGCCACCTCTGTTTTATGATAAAATTGGAAAAAAAACCCCTTCTATCCTGGTGGTTAGTGTGTCGCATTTCGGAATTGAGGGAACTCTTTTCAAATCAAGTGAATTTTACCAAAAATTCTCATATGACTTTCTAGTATAGTCACAATAAATATTCTGGCCAGAAAGTCCTTCTATGAAGTAAGGAGGAAAATAGGACTCTTAAGTTTCAGACCCCTGAATGTATTCGCTAATAATATGGATGGCAGAATGGGGAATAATACAGAAGAGCTCAGTGGAGCCAGCCACCTTGAATAAAGGTTGAATGTGCTACATTATAACCGTTACAAAGGGGCCTGATGGCCGAATGGCTAGCGCTCTGGCGTTCGATACCACAGGTATCGGGTTCAAATCCCGGCTTTGCCCATGGGTGTTGTAGTGGTTCGGAATCCACTTTAATCCGTAGGTCACGGTCCTAGTAGGATCGTAGAGCGTTGCAGGGGGCATTGTTACTCCGTGGCTTACCATCAAGTTACACGCGCACCCTGGGTAATGCAAAGTGAGTAACACCGCTGCAGCCCTTATGGCGAAAGATCACGGTCTATTTGCCAGCTGCATTAGAAGAAAAAAAAAATAACCGTTACAATCATACATTAGATCAAATGATATTTCATCTGATGTGTGATTTACGCCAGGGATTACACCAATAAAAAAAAAATTTAATGTGTCTCTAAAAGAATAAAGCCTTATTATTTATTCTCATATTCATAAAAATTCGAATTTATCTCAATTTTAAATCAAGATTTTCTGAAATTTCAATTTCGATGAAGATTAAAAAAATGAAATAATAATAATGCCAGAAAAAGGCTAGAGATACAAAAAAAGAGAGATAAAATGACTCGAAAAAGATTTTCCGTATTACATGTACTGTTGCTCAAATTAAACTGATTTGATACATGTTTATAACACATAGAGAGCGAGATGGGAAGTCGGAGTCGAGCATTTTAAGGAGTCGGTTTAAACATCCGACTTATTTATAAAAAATCTTTACTGTTACAAATTTATAGCAATTTATTTTAAAAATTAAATGTAAAGGAGGCAATTCAGTTGTATCCTTTTATAATACAACCACAAGCAAAGATACTGACTGCTTTAGCAGTGTACCAAGTGAATGTTCAGTCTCTCAACAAGTGTTGTTAAGTTGCGACTCATCCTCTATGTCCGAGAACGCAGGACGGAAACCCCATGAGTTGTCTACTCATGGATGGATAGAAGAGGATGGGCAGCTTCTGTCGTGATGAAGCACCCGTAGGTAGAAGTCGGACTTGGCTCCGTGTCGCTGAAGAAGGAAGACAGCGCATTTCAGGAGGACTTTTAGGAGGACGCATTTGCATATCGTATGCGAGAAAATCCGGAAAACTCACACCAGGTAATCCGACTCACGAGACAAGATGTTGAACATCACAAACGCCATCGATTCACCTCGTTTTTTAAACAACGATCGTTTTGTAAAAACAATGCCGCCAACGGATTAAACCTCCGGCCTAGTGTTCACCCGCAGTGCACGTTGCCACTGAACCATGAGTCAGGCGTGTTGTTAAGTGTTGAGAGTAATTTCTCAGCACTCAGGCTTATAAAAACCCATCTTAGATGAACAATGAAAGATCTTATAGAAACTCTTCTTTTATTAAGAACAAAAAATATTTAATGTTACAAATAATATTATAATATATATATATATATATATTATATATATTAAATAAAGCATATTTTAGCTTAAAATGTACTATTTAAGTCTACTGGTCCTTACCTATACCATAACACTTTGAATCTCATTAATTTAGTACTGTTATTTTTGTATAGCAATTGATTCTTTGTAAGCAAAACTAGAATACTAGGATATAAAGGAAGTGCAAATATTTCACCTTTAAACTAATAAATAAATACTTTGCTAACTTAAAAACTTTTTAACCAACCTATGAGTTCAATAAAAACATTTAATTCATTTAACACTTTCTAAATCCACTAGTAAAGATCGTAGTTCATAAAATTATGTAAAAGTGTCAAGAATTGACATTTAAGAGTCGGCGGTTGGTGTAAAAAACCAACTTGAGAAATTTTTCGGTCGATTTTCCATTCCTGATAGAGAATAGAAAGTTTTTGCGTAACGTTTTTTATCGTCCGATATTTTTTTCTTCCTGGCGCGCATGCTCATAAAAACATTGTATCTATTGCGCATGCTTATCTGTAATACTTCACTACTGAGCTATTCCTATGAGCATGCGCGCTAGGAAGAAAAAAAATATCGGACGATAAAAAAACGTTATGCAAAAACTCTCTAATATCTCTTTATTTCTACGAGAGAGGACCGCAGAAAGGAATTTCCAAATTCCACCTGTTATCACAAAGAACTTTTTCCCATTGAATGCGAGCAAATTTATTATCAAGATTCTTTACAGATTGCGAAATGTTAGCATTGTATTATGGTATACTGACTTTTCGCCCAATTTTCATGAAATGAATACCTTTTGCAATGCCAATTAAAACAAACAAATGTAAATAATTATTAAAACAACTAACCTATTTCCCTTTTTCTATAGATGCATACATTTTGTACCAACAGTAAAATTATTATCATAGATCTGACTTTCTGTATTTTTTTTTTTAAATTGCGCATAAGGTATAAATGAAAGTATATGCTTGATTGAATAAAAGATATTAAAATTAAACATTCGATTTGTAATTAATATTTATTAATAATAATTATTATTTATTGAATTTCAATAGTGATCGCTCATCATCATCATCATTGGCATAATATTCCCAAGGCCGTCTCTGCCTATTGGCAGATTTCTGACAGGAGATGTTTTTCTTTTTACTGGGAAGGGTAGACAGCCCGAGCCCCAAAGTTCTACAATCATATTAGATCGGGACCTACGGTTTTAAAGTGGAGTTCAAATCACTAAAAATATCCATGACACCGGCGGAACTCGAACCCGAAACCTGTGGCCCCGAGCGCCAGAATAGTGATCACTGCTTTAATTTAATATATTTGAAGATTATTTACTACTATTAATTAACCTACTGTAAAATAACTCTAATGTCTAGCAGATATTTTACAGTACTCCTACGTTAGATAGATACATTTTCGATACATTAATTATTCTATGTATTTAAAAACGGATAGATGGAGATGTCTATGTACCACAAGTTAAAAAAACTAACACTTAGAAAATCTTTTTTTTTTTTTTTCTCTGGACGTATTCCTTTTTGTCTGGTTCGTAGTTAAAAATAAAATTAATTAAATAAAAACTTTTTTTTTATTGGCATCAGATGGGGACTTTAAAAGACTGACTAGTTAGGAAAAAAAAAAAAGTGCAAAACCACTGCAAAAATACCAATATTTTTTGCAGTGGTAAGATGAAAAAAAATTTCTACCACTGCAAAAATAAAAGTGGTAGAAAATTTACAGTTTCAGTTTTCAATTTATTTTCCAAATTAGCACTATTAAATATTTAAAAATGTGTGCAAAAAGATTAACGATAAAAAACGTTATCGGAAATGTTTTGGAATGTTTGTTTTTATTTTGTCAACTTATACTATTTAAGGGGAACTATTAAAAATCTCAAATATTTTTAATACTGCATAAATATTAATAAAATTTACCCGAACTAAAAATGTATTATTTCTGTAATCAAGCAATTCAGATAATATCTGCAGTTTATTAAATTATTATATATTATTATTTATCAACATTATAACGAGTTAAGCAAAATAAAAATGATAAATAAATACGGCAATAGATGAAATTCTAGCGCTCTGGCTCTCGATGTCACAGGTTTCGAACCCGAAACCTGTGACATGGTGCCATGGATGTTTATAATGGTTCGTAATCCACTTTAAGCCATAGCCTATAGAGGATCTCTGCCTGTGAGAGCCACTTAAGTCTAATATGACTAGAGCGTTGGGCGTAGGACTGACAACCCTATCCTTTTAAAGAAAACATCTCCTGTCTCGAAATCTACCAATAGGCAGAGACGGCCTTGTCCCACCATCGGGTTGTTGCGCAACTGAGAATGATGATGAATAAATAAAAATCAAATCAAACCAAATTAAATTAAAAGTTATAAACAACAGTGAATACATACATATATTTTGTCAACTTTAGTAGCTACTTGTCGTTTTATACACATAATAAATAACAATAAACAATATTTCGGTCCAAAGTATTAATTGGGGTATATATATATAAAATACACATACATTTCAGGTATCCCACCGAAACTCCACAGCTTGCTTCAACTTTCTATGAAATTATGAGTTTTAGGAGTACAATGCCTGAGCTAATATACAAATACAGATATTGCAACTAGAAATGATTAAAACAAAACAATTATTTTGTTTTTCTAATGTAAAACTAATAAAATATTATATTTACACTTATCAGTGTCTTTATCTGAGATTAAATGCTGTCTATTTGATTGTAATGTTATGCAAGAGCTTATTAATGAATGGTTTGGCTATCTTGCTAGATAAGAGTTAGTGGAAATGGATAGAAAGCCGCTTTCTGTCATTGCTTCTTATCAAGAGAAAAAAAAAGTAAAATGTTCCCCGTATTAAGTGGGGATTTCCATAATTATTTACAGTGTTTCACAGTTCGCTTCTCAAAATTAACTTAATAATTGTTTGTCAGAGAGCTGGCAACCAGTTTGAATCCAAACAACACAGGGCGAAAATTTTGTAAAATCAAATCTTAAGTTTCAGAAAAATCACAAAATTCTTTCTATAGATTTGTTTGATTTGGTTTTGTCACTCTACGGCCGTCTTGTGCACAAACAGACCGGGAACGACAGTTTAACATGGATTTCGAACCACTAACAAACATCCATGCCAGGATTCGAACCTGAAGCCTGGGATACCAAAAACCAGAGCGCTACCCACTTGGTCTTTCTATAGAAAACATTATGTTTCCAAGTAGTCATGGTCTAATCCCAACATACCTCAAAAGACGATTTCTGCTCCTTTGGAGAAACTGGAGTATTATTCCACTATGCAACTGTTTGTCCTCTTACAGAAAGAATCCTGACCTCTTAAAATCCTTCGCACAGAAATATAATTTATAACCCATTGGTCAGACGGAAAAACCTCAATTTAATGAACTGGTGTTGTTCTTATGCAGCTGGCAATCTTCATGCCATAAGCACAGGCTGTACCGCTGTTACTCATTGAGCACTACCCAAGGAGCACGTTTAGCTTGAAGATAGACTACGAACGCGAGTAACACTAATCCCACAAAGCTCATATTAGACAGGTATCTACGGTTTAAAAGTGGATTCGAACCATTACAAGCATCCATTGCATCGCCGGAATTCGAGCCTGAAGCCTTTGGTACCGAGCGCCAGAGCGCTAGTCATTCTACCATCAGACGTCCTAGTTAATGAACATTTTAGAAGAAAAATGAACATTTAATCATCTCAAGAATCCATTACCAAATGCGGGCTAATTATCCCTAAAATTTCTCGAAGATATCCAGCCCTCATTTCCCGTAATTGGATTGATCATGGCAAAAATAAATGCGACACAAGATTTATTGATATACAAAGGCTTATTAAACAGAAAGAAAAACATTTGTTTTAATTTTTAATTATTTAAATTTAACAAGTACAAATTTAAAGTAAAATAACAGCATTTACCAAAATGTCTACGCAAAAACAACCTTTTTCCATTTCTTATTGCTTTTGTAAAAATTGTTTTTCTAGATTACAATGTGACGTAATTCCTTCAAATGTAAATATGATCTCTTATTAAAAAATGAATACTTTTAACTCATCTGTCTTGCCCGATTTGATCATCAGTGATAGCGTGCGCACATGCGTAAAGGAGCAGCTAGCTAGCATTGCAGTCGCTGCTTTCAAAAACGAGGAGACTCCATGGTAATCGACATTCAGATGCCTGGTGGAAATTTTTGGGGTTTTCTATCAGATAATTAGTAAATGCGGAACTGTATTCTCTAAAAGTTCTACCTGAAGGCAATACCCTCCCCTCAACACTCATAAGGGGGTCTATTCATTGCAAGTGTATGAGTGCACACACAAAGTCACAAATGTGTATATTTTATAAGATGTTTAAATATGTGAAATAATTGAATATAAATAGAAAGAAGTAAATTTAAAAAATGAAGTAAATGTAATAATAAAAGTTACAATTCACCGAAAGAGTTATTTAGAAACATCTAAGTATTTAAAAACATTTAAATATTTAGAAACATCTAAATATTTAAATGTTTATTTATAAACATAAGATGCTTATTTAGAAACATCTAAATATTTAAAAACATTTAAAGATTTAGATGTTTCTAAATAAACTATCTAAATGTGTTATAATAATTATAAACATGTATATAAAGAAACATCTAAATGTGTTATAATATGTTATTATAAACATGTTTATAAATAAACACTTTATTTTATTAGAAACATTTAAATATTTAGAAATTAAACATTTATTTAGAAACAGCTAAATATTTAGAAATTAAACTTTTATTTAGAAACATTTAAATATTTGGAAACATCTAAATGTTTATTTAGAAACATCTTGAAAATTTATCTGGAAACATCTAAATTCTTATTGAGAAACATTTTAAAAATGCATACTGAAAAACTTTCATATATAATCACCTCTTATGCATAGTTACCAAATTATATGAAATGGATAAAAGAGAATTATCAAAGTGTTATCAAAATTAATTAGTTGTGAAATAAGTATCAATTGCTATAAACATACTTACGTTATTTTAAGTGACGTTATCTTTATATACTTACGTTATTTTAATTTAGTTTATTATTTTTGAGTTATTTTTACGTTGTTTTTAAATTAATTTATATAAAGTGGTTAAGATTATTTTGCATCGAAAAGGAGTGCATCTGACAACTTTACTCTCACCTAACCACGGAGCCTTTGTTGGTAATAAATATTAACCGACTGTAACGGTAACCTTCTGGGCCCATTTGGTAAAAAAGATCACGTCTAACCCATAAACTGACGATTTGTTGGGAAAGAGTTGGTGTTCAGAATGACAATGAACTGACAACATGACAGATTCTATTTATTTATTTATTTTCAACATTTTAACTAAGTAGCATAATTTGTTCTTTTAACTAAAGATGTAGCAAAGACATAATTTTTAATATTATTTTGAACACAGAAAACACATTTTTGGGATAGAAAGAATAAAAAAAAGAATGGCCGAGTGGCTAGCTCTGTGGCGTTCGGTACCACAAGTTGCGGGTTCGAGTCTCGGTGGTGCCATGGATGCTTGTAGTGGTTCGGAATCCACTCCAAACTGTAGGTCCCAGTATAACAAGACTGCTCTGCGTTCATATGAGACCGGGACCTACGGCTTAAAGTGGATTCCGAACCCTACAAACATCCTTGGCATCGCCGAAGGCTCGAACCCGATACCTGCGTTCCGAGTGCCAGAAGCGCTAGCCACTCGGCCCACTCGGCCCCGGTCTAATATGAGCATAAGGCGTAGGACTGACAACTCTACCCCATAAAATGAAGACCTCTCATGTTTCGAAATCTACCAGTAGGCAGACGGCCTTGGCCACCATGGGGCTGCTGCAGCAATCATGATGATGATGATGATATATATAAGAAGTTGGTTTTAATAAAAAGAAATTCTATAGGGTTATTTATTTGTGTCGCAAAGGATGCGTTTGCCCAGGGCAATTTCGAATGCCCTTTTTGTTTGGCTCAAAACGGAAATGGCGAGATTCCCTCTGTAAAATTATACAAATCCTAACAGGTGGGCTGAAACGTTCGTAGGCTGACACATAGATGGCGCTACTAGTATTAAATCCATATGATTTTTAGTTAGCCCTAACCTTCAAAAGACACGTGTATAAATTTGACAGCTGTTGCACTATTAGTATGTGAGTTATAGCATTTTTAATGTTCATCACGTGCAGTCCACTCGGCTGACTGTCGATTGGACTCCGATGTGAAAGGATGGAGCCATGTTTCATCCATTGGCACATATCGACGCAAAAATTCGGGTTTATTACGACTGAACAGCTCCAAACACTGCTTAGAATCATGAATTCCTTGTTGTTTTTGGGTCGATTGTGAGCTCGCGCTGCACCCAGAGCTTTCGCATATCCAAATATTCATTCACGATATGTCCAACACGTTCCTTTGATATCTTTAGGGTCTCAGCTATTTCAATCCACTTCACTTTACGGTTATCAGATATTATTGTGTGGACTTTTTGATGTTTTCGTCGGTAACAACCTCTTTGGGGCGTGCATCCTCCTCGGTGCTCATTTCGCCTCGTTTAAATTTAGCAAACTACTTCTCTACGGTTGACTTTTCTGGTGCAAAGTCCGAATAATGTTTATCAAGCCAAGCCTTGGTATCAATAGTATTTTTTTCGCCAAAAAGCAATGCTTTATTAACAGACGAAATTCCTTTTTATCCATTTTTTCCAAACTAACAAAAGTTGCTTCACTAAAAATGCTATAACTCACATACTAATAGTGCAACAACTGTCAAATTTATACACGGGTCTTTTGAAGGTTAAGGCGAACTAAAACCTGTTAAATTGGACATCTTTTTAGTAATTTCAGTATTTATTGTTACAGAAACATGTCTTGTAATATTTTATACAATTCAGACACAATGTGAGAGATTTCTACTTTCTGCCTCAATCTAAAGCATTTTGAATACAATGACTCCGTCGTCCGTTAGGACTGAAAAAAAAAAAATCGAGGAAAAATACATAACTGAACTGAACACATAACTGAAGTAGCATAACTGAAGTAGACACATAACTAAAGTAGCAAACGTATAAACGAAAATTTAAATCCCGCAATTCTACTTTTTTTTTACCAGGATATTTTAAAATCGCGTTATAAATATACAGAAATCTGAAGAAAAAGATAAAATTTCAATTATTAATTTATTTTGATAAGACTTTATAATCAATTGCAGATTAAAATTCATATTATCCCCTCCATACCAAAGGCGGTGCCATGGATGTTTGTAGTGGTTCAATTGTAATGTCATTTTGGTATCTATTTTCCCTCCTTAACGCGCAAAAAAAAAATTGGACCTCTCTATCACGAACATTAGCAATGTTCGATTTTAGAACTCGATCATTTGAAACTAATTACCTCTATAGCTCGAAGAAAAATAAGTTACCGACTTTAAGGATTTGTCGACAATGCACGTCATTGTTTCCTAGAAAAACAATGTATGTGTATACAGTAAATAGAATAACCCATTCTATGAAATAGCAACTCGGAAGAAAAATAATTTTCTGCTCTTTTTAACTTAGATAATGATATAGATAGAGAACGATCCAATTGTCTAAAGCAAAAAATAAATAAATAAATAATTTATAATAACTGACTTTTTTAATACATAATTTAATTTTAAAGTTGTTTCGGAATTATTTTGATCTTTTATTGTAGTACATTATATAACTTTAAGTTGCAAATAAACATGTTTATTACCTCTGTAACTTGAATTTTTATTTATTTTACCTCACTAACTAAGAATCTAGACCTCTTCAAGTCGAATATTTCCTTACAAAATCCGAGTAAGTCGAAATCCTCCATAATAATTGAAAATTTTATAACTGGAATTATTTGGCGTCTCCTTGAAGTTCGACTTACAGCGGTTCTACTGTGTTTTAAAATACATAAACATTACCTGTAGAGTCTGTTCAGATAGTTGTCCAACTGGTAGAGATTCAGATGAAATAGTTTCCACTCCATGCATTGACAAACTGTAAGCTGTGAGAGGCATCGCATACCATACATAATCTTTAATCATTTCTTGGCAGTAACGAATGTATCAGTGCCAATGTCACAGCCATTGGATATAGAAAAAAGGGTACGAATTAGTTTACTAACTTTTCTAGAAGTTCCTAAACTCGTTTGCTGTTGCAAAAGACAACCCAGTTGTTGGAATTTCTTATCTTAGAGTGACTGCTTTTAAACCATTTGGTATGATCGGAACCAGCTTCAAAGGAGGTCCTTGGACGACCTTGCAAAGTTCATTCCATTCACAAATCAAAGGGTTGCACATAATGAATTCTTACTTTTTAACGATTTTTTCCCTTCTATTTTGCAATTATCCCATTTATTTTTATAGTTCTCAGAAAAAGAAAGTTGACTTACTAAAGAAGGTTAAGTTTTTTTTTTTTACTAAAATTATTTATATTTTCCAATAGAAATAGTTTAAGGCCATGTTTTTTTGAATAGAAATTTTGTTTCTTTTTTTTACAACAGGATCTTTTAAAAAAGTATTTTATCATCTTTTTTTTTTTGCTGTCCTGACTGCTTGTTATGCTAAAAAATAATTTTCTACTATTAGATCTCTCTCTCATTAAAGAAACATTAAGAACATTAGAGAAATACAGAGTTTAAAGAACATTAGTGAATCATGTGAAATTTAAAAAGAAATCTATGCCTACATAAAACTGAGACTATCTCAAAAAGGAGTAGATTTGAGCAAGAATTAATTCCATAGATATATTAACCAAAACCTATAGATAATAAATATATATATATGTATGGAAAAAGTTCTGAGTTGATATGGAACATTTTCTCTCCATTGAAAATTACTAAAAATTTATCACAATTTAATAAAACAAACATAAATATCATGCAAAAACTTCAAAATACTGAACTAAAATATCCAAATGCATGATACTACTTCAAAAAAGTAAGACCAGTTTTCAATTTAAATTTCCCGGGCATATAGTTTTTAATTTTTTTTTTTTCTTCTTTAGGTTGTTGACACTGTCTTTGACACTGACTTTTTGGCATATCTGTGGGACAAATGTTACGTCAAAATATTCATTAGCGTTTGAGTTACGCTGGGTTTTGTGAGATGCTAAAAGAGATTCCGGCGATTTTTGAAATGCCTGAATTAATTGAACAAAGAACTTGCATTCAATTTTGTTTCCAGAAACGTATAGAATGTTGCAGAAGGCATTCGGTGAGCATTCCTATATCGGAAAGAAATGTTTAGAAGGGGTATAAACAGTTCAAAGAAGGCAGAGAACGCGTTGAATACGAAGAGCCCTCTGGTCAACCATCAACCTCAACAGACGAAGTTCACGTCCAAAAATTTAAAGATTTGGTGCTTTCAAACCGTCGATTTACAATTAGAGACCTTGCTGATGATGTTGGAATTTCAAAAGGATCGACCCATTCCATTTTGGGCCTCAAACGCGTCAAATCTCGTTTGGTATCGAAACCACTGAGTGCGCCAGCTCACACTGCATTGATCCTTCCTGACTTTTCGCCAAAAATGAAACCCATATCGTTCCACAACCACCGTATTCCCACCGTGCGACTTCTGGCTATTTCTCTAAACTCAATAGACCACTCCGGAGACACTGGTTTGAGTCGATTGAAGAGACATTTCAAAAATCGTCGGAATCAGTTTTAGCATCTCGCAAAAACCAAGCGTAACTCAAACACTAATGAATATTTTGATGTAAAATTTCGCACAGATGTCAAGGACAGTGCCAACAACCTAAAAAAGAAAAAGTAATTGAAATACTCTATGCCCGGGAAATTTAAATTAAAAACTGGTCTTACATTTTTGGACACAGTAATATTTATATATATATACATATTTCTAACATTTTTTAGCGCTGAAAAGCTGCGTTGATTAAAATAATAAAAGTATTTTGACAGGCACACTAGCTGTCTCATAAATGTGTCGAGCTTCGAGAGAGCATGAGGGGGAATATTTCCTCTCTCAAAATTGTAACCGAATGTAAGAATACTGAAATGTGTCGCATTTCAAAGAATAAACAAAAAAAAAATCCCAAAATCCGTTTTTTTCGACATTTTGGTCAACTTTTCAAATATTCTGATCCACTGGGACTACATATAACCTGTAGCGGCGAACATATAAAGCCGCGTCCAGAAGAGCGACTGAGACAACGGTCAGACAGACATCAGACAGCGACACTCGGCAAGAGATGTCTGTCTGACCGCGAGAAACAAGTCATGTTGCAAATGATAGCTGGTCGAAAATGGTATCCGCGAGAAATCCCTTTGATGTGACTCTGGTTAGAGCAGAGAAAGACTGAGACTCATAATTGACTCACTGGGAGGGTTTCGTCCACACTGAGAAAATCGTTTATAACTGTTTTCCGATAACTCATTTGTCTCATTCTCTCATCTGGACGAGGCTTGAGCAATTGAACTTTGCAATTGCACTCTATTTTTTACCAAAACATTTTTAAAATCGCTGTGTAAATAATTAAATAGGAAAATTATTTATTATTTATGAAGTTATTTGTAAGTTATTTATTAAGCTTACAAATAACTTCAATTCACACAGAGAACTAATTATAACCCATTTTTCAATTCCTACTATTAGCACACACTCTCTCTATATATATATCTTGTTCAAATTTTCAATCGTTCATATAATACTTTTATTCATCCACTGAATTCAAATACTTTTCATTCTCCACTTCATTTGGATGTTAATATAGTTTTTTTCAAATATTAATTCAGTAATTAAATTTAATTAATTAATTTTAGTTTTTTTATTTAAGTTGCATATATCTACCCATAGAGGGCACCAGATGAAATTAAAATAATGAATTGAAATTATTTATAAAGGACTTTCTGCAATAGAGTGAAAAAAAAAAATGCAGGAATTGACTTAATTTTTTTTTATATTACTTATTTGTTTGTTGATTTAAGAACACGTGCATCGTTACTACGGTATTGACCTTGGGAGCACCCAATCCACAACTGAAATGAAATATCTCTTCATGCTGCTTCGTATTCATGACATTCAAGGAAAGGCTATTTTCATTTCTCAGCAGCACTGATGTAAATCTGCATCGATTTTTCTTTTTTTGAAGCGACAAAGTAAGACTTCCTCTTCAACTAATTCCATTAGATTAATACCATCGATCAAACGGAATGTCCAAGTATGCCTTGAAAATTTCAAAATCTACAGATTATGATTTTTTGTGTGTGAATATATGTTTTTCTGTTCTATAAAATGAATTTGAATTATGGTAGAACCTCACCTTGATAATCGAGAACATCAATTTGATTTGCCATGGGAATTACTGACATAAAAAATAGATAAAGCAAGGCATGAGTACATTTTTATGAGTACAGGCAGGGCCGGATTTAGATGAAAAGAGGCCCTAGGCTATTCCACTTAGGAGGCCCTTTCACCTCCCATTTTTAAGTTTGTAAATTACATGAGAGATAATAAAATACATTCATTACTGTGATATATATCAATATGTTAAATGAAACATGTTGTGATGGGTACTATGGTTTTTATGAGTTTATGAGTTTTTATGTAATCTTTTAAAAAAATGTGGCACGGATAATAAATTAAAAAAAAGGATAAATACGATTTTTGTTGCGTTTGCAAGCTCGCTTTCAAATCTTTTACTCGTTTTTAGATTATAATCCTGAACAAAATATTTGAGTTACTAATTATTGTACATAAAAGTTAAGAACTTACCTAGAATTCCGCGAAATGAAAATATTGTCACAAAAATTATTTTCATAGTCTATAAACACTTCCCTAAAAATATTGAACTACTGAACTCAAAAGGCGAGAATCAAATGATCGTCATAGTCATATGTGTAGAATGTCTCCTTATTTTCGATTCATTGTTTTAGCATTTACTATTTTTAGAATAGTGTCATTCTAATTTTGCTAACAATTTGACTGTAAGCCTCTTGATCTTGAGCTCCTAGGCTGAAGCCTAGTTAGCCTATAGGAAAATCCGGCCCTGAGTACAGGTACTGTAAATTCTAACTTCTGAATTAACATAAATAAATATATTGCATGTGTACATTGTAATATATTCAGTGTCACAGTGACTGTCTGTAAAACTTAATGCCGATAAACACTATTGACAGTATGGATTTATACACAATAAATCTAAAATGAAGTGATACTTTATTTTCCCTTTCCCATGCACTTTGAATATTTTTATTTATATTTTATTGATTAATATAATAATTTTCAATCAGTTAATTTTATTTACCAGCTTTTTTGTTGATTTGTAGCGAAATTTTTAAATAATGTGTGTTTAAAAAATTCCTTAGATTAAAGAGTTAAAAGTTTTGGAAAGTTTGATATCGTTCAAATTCAAGTATAAATGTTTTTTATTATTAAAAATAATATTCTTTTTTTTTTGTGAGTATATGTTCTATAAAAGAATTTGATTTATGGTAAAACATAACCGAGAACACTTGATAATCGAGAACATCAATTTGATTTGCCATGGGAATTATTGACATAAAAAATAATTAGATAAGGAAAGACATGAGTACATTTTTATGAATACAGGTAATGTATCTGCTAACAGCTGAATTAAAATAAATAAACATATTGCATGTATGTGTACATTGTAATATATTCAGTGTCGCATTGACTGTCCGTAAAATTAATGCACACTATTGACAGTAACAATTTAACACTATTGACAGTATGAATTTATGTACAATAAGTCCAAAATGAAGTTTTTTTTTTTTTCATAACATAAATAACAATTTTTTTCCGCATGCAATTTGAATATTTTTTTTTATTTATATTTTACTGATTGATATAATAATTTTCAATCAGTTAATTTTATTTACCAGTTTTTTTTATTAATTTGTAACGAAATTTTTAAATAATGTGTGTTTAAGAAGTTCCACAGATTAAAAAGAGTGAATGAAATTTTAGAAAGTTTTTATAACGTTCAAGTTCAAGAATAATTTTTTTTTTTTTTTCTATCGTAATTTTGAAAAATGTTTCGATGATTTCAGTGAGTTGAAAAATTTTATATAAGTTTATTTTAAATTTTTGATGGATTTTCTTGTAAGATTTATGGAATATTTTTTAATTATATATTCGAATTAATAGTGTGTGATTGTAACTATTTATTTCAAAATAAAACAATAAAAAAAATTTTTTGTCAGTCCATTTTAAATCAACACATTTTTCATAAAAGTATCACCTCCTCATCTTAGGTTATCAACTTTGTTACAGGAATAGCCTTATAGAATAATAAACATTTGATAATACCACTAAAGATTAAAGTATATACCGGCCATTTTGAAACTATAGCCATTGAAGTGTCTAAACTACTTAAAAATATCAATTTTGGCATAGGTTAATAAAATCATCATTGCTACTTTCCTAACTGAGCTAAAGAGATAGGTAAAAGTGTCATTTAGTAATTCATATGGCCCTTTTATTTCATATGTATCCATGGAAAAGAAAATGTCGAATCATTTAGTGGATGATGAAATTTCAATTTTCTTTTTTTAAAAATAGGTCCTCTTCAAAAATATAATAGCAAATCGAGAAAAAGTGAAAATTTTAAACAAAAAAGCATTTTAATTAAAAAATTTTTAAAATCTCCAATTTTTTTAATTAAAAAAAATTAGGTTTTTTTTTTTTTTCGTTTAACATCAGTGGGCATTGTATTCTGCTCAAATATGCTAGCCCATCTACGAACATTGAGCGGATTGCATTACCTTCCAGGAGAATTTTTATAGATAATAATCCAGAATGGGGGCCTGAATGGCCGAGTGGCTAGCGCTCTGGCGCTGGGTACCACAGGTTTCGGGTTCGAGTCCCGGCGGTGCCATGGTTGTTTGTAGTGGTTCGAAATCCACTTTTAAAAGTAGGTCTCGGTCAAATAGGATCGTAGAGCGTTGCGGGGGCATTGTGACTCCGCGTCCGTGGCTTATCTTCAAGTGACACGCGCCCCTGGGTAATGCAAAGTGAGTACGTCTATGCAGCACTTGCCTTAAGGCATCCAAAGACCAAGCTGTCTGTGTTTGCCAGCTGCATTAGAAAGAAAAAAATCCAGCATTTCCATGTCGTACGGAAGAAAATCCAGAAAAATTCCTTCCAGGCTACATATCCATATGATACGCTTTGTCATAATTGTCATCGAATTCCTGAAGTCAGTAATTACAGGGGACTCTAACTTATAACCCACTGCAAGCCAGCTATGATTATTACAACTGGTATACAGGTCAAACAAAACATTAGATCGTGCCAATGATAATACATGTATTATATCAATGTAATAGAGAATAAAATCGTACCAGTAAACGTATGTAAAATAGTTCAGTTTGAATTGTTTAGCGTTTCAGTATGGACTAGTTGGATGGTAGAACTAGTTTGGACTGGTTATAGCAGAACTAGTTTTCTTACAGACAAAAAAAAAAAAAACAATTTAAAATTTTATTAGATAAATACTCTTAGATTAATACTTTTTTATTAGAAAATACTTTTACATATCTAAGACATTTGTGCATTGTTTTACAGTTCTATTTAAAACACATTTACTAATATTATCCATAATACTGATTAGGATGATGTCAAATGTCAATTACAGATCAATGATTTTACACTTTCATATTAAAAAATGTTAATTAAATTTATATAATTGACATTGCAAAAGTAACTAATATATACTAAAAACTGAATTGTTATTAAATTAATTCAATCATCTTGGGAGATCTTTGCCAGCTTAGACAAGAAGGATGCAGTTTTGTTTTTTTATTCGCACAGAAATGTTTGCAGTGAATTGATATAATTAGAAATGCATTATTTATATAGAATCGGTCGACTGTTTTAATTTTGAGATTTCAAAATCATCGGCAGATGTCATAAATCTAAATTACATAAATGAAATTTATTTCTGATTTTATTTATTTTATAAGGATTCTATTAGTTCTTATATTTTATACTTCTTAAATTTGGTGAAAATGGCTTTGTTTTCAAATCTTTAATTAATTGCCATTCGAATCTTAATTAAATCTTTAACGTTAGTATATGATTATATTCTAAGGGTTCAACGTTATTTTAGTACAAAACAATAGATGGTCTGTGTGAATAGTTTAAATAAAGTTTAAAAACGGGAAAGCTCTGAAATATCAGAAAATAGAAAAAAGTCCCATGTTTTTAGATTGGAGTAAGCTCAAATTTAAAATAATTGAAAAAGTAGTTTTTAAAAAATTTCTTAAATGAAATTGAATTAAAATGTTGTTTGTAATTACTCAATTATGACATATTAGTATAATAAATTATCTATCAAAATTCCATTAAAATTTTCAAACTTAATTCTTTAACTCAAAACTGGGACAATCTTAAATCCTTATACATATAAAGGATTGTTCTTCTTAAGGGCGGTATTTCAATGTAACTTCTAAAAACTATAACACTTAGGTTCTAACTTTTTCTTATATTATTATTCTTTAACCTTTTACACCTAAAAATTACGAACATATTTTAATGAAATATTTTTAAATTTATCAAAAACCCATTTTCTGCAATAAGCGACTGTCTGTAATTACTTGAGGTATTTGGCTCCATC